>JXCR01137533.1:82969-195930 GCA_002079205.1 Phalaenopsis hybrid cultivar | reverse complement strand
GCTGGCTTTACTGAGTAGCTTCTCAAAGGATTTGATGGTGAGTCCCTTAAGAATGAAAGCTACTGGTCCATGAATGCTTTTGAGTAGAATCTCAATCGCTTGATGTTCATGTAGCTGAGGTTCACATTTTATACTAAGGTTTCTCCACTTCAAAAAATAGTCCGTCAGGTTTCACTAGGCTTCTGCTTCTCCATCATGAGTTCTCCAATAGACACATGATGCTACGCCCAAGCAAATTTATTCACCAATAACTGTTCCAACTCAGAAAATGTTTTAACTGACCCGTTGGGCAGGTCAGCGTACCAGTCGAAAGAGATCCCTGACAAGCTACTAACAAACTGCTGGCAGAGTAGAGCTTCGCTATTCCTTGTGTTTTCACAATTGGCTTGAAAATGTGCTATGTGTTGTCTGGGATTTCTAGTGCCATCGAATATCTTAAAGTTTGGGGTTACATAGCCCTTGGGCAAAGGCACGACATCAAATTTCCTCCGAATAAGGTCTACCCTTTAAAATTGATGCACCGCCCTTGGACTGGGCTAAGGCGTCCCGTACTTGTTTAACCATTCGCTTGAACTCTTTTTCTGGCATGACGCTTGATGGAGAATCATTCTTTGGTTGTTCTTATTTGTCTGTCGAAGTAGCCTCCCTTCTTTCATCTGCGATGTGTATGATTTATGGCTGGTTAACCTCTGGAGAAGCCAATCTTGGTGCTTGTGATTGCCCCTGAATGGTGGCCATGGCGGTCATGGCTACATTCATTTCTTCTATTCTTTTCTCCAGTAGAACAACTTGTTCATCCCTTAGGAGGATAACCCTACGCAGCTCATCTACAGCGTTCTCTTCAGTGTGAGGTTGAGCCTCACGCGCAGATGTGGTAGCTCTAGTTTCAATCACGTGGACATCCATGAAATCTTCCTCCAAGTAATCATTGTAATCAAAATCCTCATTGTCACTATCGACGGAAACTCCATGTTCTCGAGTCAACTCAGAAATATTAAATCCTCATTGTCACTATTGACGGAAACTCCGTGTTCTTGAGCTAACTCAGAAATCTCGATTCTGGTTTCTCAACTTTTTCTTCAATTATCGATTCTTTGATTGCTTTAAGATCTGGAGGACCTTGATGGAAATCCTCAACTTGTCCCTCCATTGCGCTGGCTATTGTCGCGATGATGTCAGATATTTCAGGCACTGGTTTTGCTTTCTGTCTTGCAGGCTCACTGGACTGTATCGGTGTAGCGACCTTAGGTACCCATACCTTCTTCATTTCCGACGATGAAGCCTCAAGATGGGACGACTTAGTAGAGACATCGGTATGTCGAAGGAAGGTATACCCCCCATGGTGTGGACCGCCAAGAATGTCAGGTAATCGTCTTGTCTTTCTTTCCATGATTGCAGGAATGATGGGTAAGCTCCTCGGACCCAATCTCGATTTAATCGGTCGGCGACCTGTGGTTCTGGTGGTGGTATGACCGGTGGTGACCTTAACTGTATCGACTCGGTTTCCCAAACGGAGCCAGACGGAAACTTGGGTAGGTGACTCTATAGTTGTACTACAAGATTTTCTAGCAGACTTAATATCCTTCAAAATTTCATTCTTCATATGAGGGGAAATTGCATATTCCACCTGTTTAAGTAATTCATTAACAAAACATCCTTCTTTAATAGCAAGCCTTCTGAAGACTGCACTAACTCAGGTGATGGGGCTGAATTTCTTTCCCTTCTCACCATGTTCATGAGGTGATGGCAATGTAGCAGCAATCTTCCGGATACTCTCATATCCATCAGTATCTGTCAGGGGATGGAATCTACTCCGTCGTAGGAATCGATAAATTTCTGGTATTACCTCTTCAACCTAATGGGGCTCCTCTTCATCAGGTGTATTTTCAGGATTCTGGGCTTTGATGGCCCTTCGAATTCTCCTATTGCGGTTCCTCCTTTGAGTACGGGTCAGACGTACAATCCTCAAACTTGATCCGATCTCAAACACAGGTGGTGGGACAGTTAATCCCTCAATCGGATTCTCAACAATCATTACCTCTTTCCCCTTAGCAGCAGCGGGGCTAGCGGGTTTGACGGAAGTCATGTCAGCAGTAGCTTTAGCCTTCTTGCAGGTAGAGAAGTCTTGAAGGCAGTTCAAACTGAGTTCTGCAGATGGCTCTTGAACTTCCGGGGCAGCGATCTTCATTACCATGAACGGGGCTTTCTCGAGGATAACCTCGAGGTCCTCAAATCCGACTCCAAACTTGATGGTGGGAGCGACGTTACAGGCGTTGCGATCCATCAGCAGGTTGCAAGAAAAGGTCAGCGTTGGGTATTCCATCGCAGTGGGCTTTGAAACAGAAAGTTTTAGGGTTAGCTATATGGCCAAAAACCTTGTAATCCTTAGTGCAAGAACTGAAAGTAGAGGTTAGTGTGTAGACCGGCCGGGTCTTAATTTTTAGGTAATTTTAACATCTTTATTTAAAAGGGTGTAAAATTGTTTAATATTTTGAAGTGCGTGCAGTACAACACGATTTTATTTAATTTGCAAAGAAGCAAACAAATGTGAAAAGGAGTTGTGAGAAAGTTTAGAACCTAGTGCAGGACCCAATTTGCGGCAGAAAAATGCCCAGGTGGAGTTAATCCACCAACACACCTGTTGGGGGTCCGACCCCACATGAAAATTTAAAGAGTCCTTAGTGGCCTTCTGAACCCCTCTGTTAGAAGATGGTTGAACAGCTAGTCCTGAAGTCTAAGGAGTTAACTATACTTTCCGACGGTAGAAATGGGTAAAGTATGATAACAGAAGAAGGGTAATTTGGTCCAAGAGGGACATGGACATATTACCGATGTGTAAAGATAACATTTCTTGATTTGTATGGAGAGAAAAGCTTGTCCCCAGCGGAGTCGCCAGAAGCTATTGACGTTATTTCGGGGATGGTTTGGTTGTGGGGTTGTCCGTAAGAAACTGTTGGTCACCGAAATCAAAATTTAGTCGCCCGCTTCGGAAGGTTGTTGAAGTATGAAATCAAACAGACCCCGTATTTTTCGTAGTTTAAAATGAAAGATCACTGTACCTCAAATCCTGTATCTATCCCTAAGAATAAACACAAGAATTGAGGATAAGGCTCGATCAAATAAACTAAGGAAAGTATGATGTCCGTTTGGTCTGTGAAACCTTTGTATTTGCCGACAAGTTCCCCTATTTAATATAAAAGATTAAATAAGGTTTATATTAAGTTGGGTTCGGACATGCTTCCTATAAGGGCAAGCCCCTATCATTAATTACATCCTAAATGACCAAAGTCACTTAAGAAGACTCTCGATAAAAATCAGGAAATATTATCTTCAAGGAATTTCAAAGGGTAGGACTCTTCAACGAAATCAGACATAGAGGTGTGCAAGGGGATTGGTTCAAATTTAGAACATTTTATTGTAGAATCCAAAGGAAGAAGAACTAGCGGTTGTCTTGGATTCAGAGGAGAACTCCGGCGACTTCCCAAGCTATCCTAATGTTTGGCTTCAACTTTGAGGAGAAGTATTTAGTTGTTTCATCCTGCCAATTTTATTAGTTAAGGCTTGCAGTTTTGAGGAGAAATATTTAGGTGTTTCATCCTGCCAATTTTATTAGCTAGGGCTTACATCCGTGTGAAATGATCACACAAATAGCCTGGAAGATGTGAGGATTTAGGTCGTGACAAACGATAACCTCAAAATCCTAAGACAAAATGATCACACAAATAGCCTGGAAGATGTGAGGATTTAGGTCATGACAAACGACAACCTCGAAATCCTAAGACGAGTTAGGGCTCATATTCTATAGCAGGGCTATGCAAAGGCCTAAAGATAACGTGAGGATTTACTTTGCATAAGAAAACAACCTCGAAGTTCTATGGCTTTGTTGTTTTAAGTCTAAGGAAGATTGGTTTAGCTGGTGAAGATAGGTTTTGCTTTTGAAGATGGTCGTGCTGCCCACCATGCTAGCTCCAAGCTCCTACCGCGACGAGTTTGAGTTATCTAGTGTGTCAAGTTATAATATTAAATCAGGTGGCCCTATGGTTGAAGTTCTTTATATTTTATGAGGGCATATTAAAGTTGATTAGAGCGTCACCGGTTAGGATCCTACGGTTCCCTTGTTCCGGCATTTCTATTGGAATCACTTAGTCCAAGTGAACTTACTAAACCCAACTTAATGAGTTCCATAATTTCATTTCAACCGTGGGAAGCCTCGTTAGAAACCGTAGGTTACCACCTCTGAGGGATTCCCGATCATCCGATAGAGACATGTTAATTTAATTGAAGTTTTTGTTTTGTGTGATGTTTATGATTAAATTTTGAGTTGTTTTATATTTTGAATGTTATGGCGGTGAATTTTATTTTAGTTGATTTTAGTTTTAGTTTTTGGGTATGTGGCTATCCTGATGGTTTTAGTTTTCATGCAGGGTGAGATCGTTGTTTAGCATATCATGCAGGGTGACATCGTTGTTTAACATGCAAATTTGCAGGTATAAAAGTACAGTATGAAAGTAGAGGGTGAGATCATTGTTTAGCATGCAAATTTGCAGGTATAAAAGTACAGTATGAAAGTACAAGTAAAGCAACGCTGAAAAATTTGTAAAAGTGTACCTACGAGTCTTCTCGTTCCACCACCTGAAACTTAAAATGCATGTTAATGCAGTTTATGAAGAGCAAGAAAGGTAAAATTTTCCTAATCCTACGTCATATTATGGCGAGTCTTCTCTGATCATGGTAGACTTTCCAAAATTTTCTTAGAATTTAACAATCAACATGATAATTTCCATGATTATTTTAAGGAAATAATGTGAAATAACTTGAAAAATATGGATCTCTGTATAGGAACCTCACTGACCTTGGAAAAATCAGAGAATGTTCCCCCTTATAGAGGGTGCAAAATGTAAAAATTTCAAGCCAAGGTGATATGTCATTATGCATGGAGAATCAAATGATTCTAGATAGTATTTAATTAATTAAAAATATTTTATGCATCCATTGGCTTAAAATTATTCCACATTATTCTCCTCTGTTCACTGAGCAAGAGGGTGTTTTTATTTTATTTTTGTCATTTTTCTACACAAAGTTATGTAATTTTGAAGTTAAGGGTATTAAGTAAATAAGAAAATACCCCTTATTTTCTATTTAAACCGCGCGTGCCACCTCATCATACGACAGCTACGAAAGCATGCGTGGCGCGCTCTGGTTGGACGCTGTCGTCCACGTAGCTTGCTGACTCGACCCACTATTCACGTCTCAAAGCGCCGTCCGACTCGATCTCCCCCTTCCGTTTGATACACGCTTGATCAAACGGCTCCCCGTCATCGTCTATGATAAAGTGATCTCGTGCCCGTCCAAACTAAAATCTTAAGATCTCGACCTAGACTCAACCAAATCGCTTCTGGTTTGATCATATGGACTTGTCTAAGCGAGACGAACACATCTATACAGCTAAGGTACCATGAAATCAAGCGTAAGTAAATGGAGAATCAAAATAAGCTCGTGAGGAGGAGGAGTTTTATACCTTTGCTCTGAGAAGGGAGGCTTTGATCAGAGATGCTCGGCACGTTCGTTGGGGTCCAAGGAGGCTAGAGATTGAGTCCCTGGCCTTGGTGTGAAGTCTAGGTGTGAATTTGACCAAGCTAGATTTCAGGTGTTGGTCTAGAGCTATGGTAGAGGCTCTATGGAAGGGGTATTTGACGGGGCATTGGCTTCTTTCACTATTGTGAAGGTGTAGGCACAAGGAATTAAAGTTTGGTGGACTATGGAGGTGTATTAGGTTCTGTCCTGGTTTCCAGCAGGGTTTCGAGCTCAAAATTGGGCTCCGGCAATGGGAATGGGTGAAGGAAAGTGGTTGGAATGCAATGAGGGGATCTTAGGGAAGCTCTGTGTGAAGTTTGGAGAGCCCTCTCTAAGAAATGTTCAGCACTTTGTTCAACGGCCATGGATGTGGCCTTTTATGAAAATGGGGTTATGGTGGCTGTCTTGGCCAATTAGGAGGTGTGATGTGGTGCTTAGGTGGAGGGCAGAGGAGCTCCATAGTTTGATTTGGATGAGATGTCCTCTACATTTGATTTGGGTGAGGTGCCATGGGGGTGGCTCTCGGTTTTGGGCTTTTTCGGCCACTAGGCTGGCCGACTGGCCATGGGGAGGTGGCTTGGAGCTCAGGGAACTCACAGAAATCCATCACAGCAATTTAATGCAAATGTGTTTGGATTTGGCAAAGATATCTTCAGCATGTGCATTTTTAGAAATAAGATCCCTATATTGACCTTTGGTCCATGGCTTGATTTAGGTGGTTTCATGGTGTTTGGACTGGTCACTAGGTCCAAATAATGGCTGTGGGGGAGGATTTGGCAAAGATATCTTAAGCATGTGCATTTTTGGAAATAAGATCCCTTAATTTATGGGAACGAAGATATCTTAAGCATGTGCATTTTTGGAAATAAGATCCCTTAATTAGGGGGACCTTTGGTCTAAGATATCTTAAGCATGTGCATTTTTGGAAATAAGATCCCTTAATTTGGGGGACCTTTGGCCCATGGCTTGATTGTGGTTTCATGGTGTTCGGACTGGTCACTAGGTCCAACTAATGGCTGTGGTGGAGTTAATTTTGTGGCTTTAAGGTGGTTAGGTCACATTTAGTGCATAGGTCCAAGTGGGTACAAATGACCAAAGCTTGAGTTTGGGCTAGGCTAGCCATATCAATTGGCCTAATTTATCATCGCATTTGGTGTAGATGATCATAAGGAACAACTTTGGTGATAGATGGAAGTGTTTTTGAGCTCAATAAGAGGGTCAATTTCAGGGAATTTTGAACTTTAATCAATTTAGTCATGTTGGGCTAGGCTTGGTTCTAGCTTGGGTTAGCCTTGGGCTAAGTCCAAATTGATTGTTGTAAATATTCAATAGGGACCTCATCAAGAGTTTTCAACATGAATTGGATGCCAATTTGGAGGAAAGGCAATCAATTGGGTGCAATTTGGGGACTTAGCCAATTTGGGGCTAAATTTAGGAATTTTCGATTTAAGCCAGAATCAAATGGATTTGAGGCTTTTTCAATGTCAATTTATATTTGATTTTGATGTATAGAAATGTTATAAAGATTTTTCAACATAAATTGGGGCCAATTGACTGTGCCATGGGTTCAATTTGGTGAGATTAAGTCATATGCTCAAAATTGGGGTTTTGACCCAAATCAAAATTGGGCTCAAATCATGGACCAATTGAGCTTGGATTTGGTTTAGTTTGGTCATATAAAAAGTGAATTTGAGTTTAGGATGGGAATTGGGGTCAATTGAGATCAAATTAATGGACATTTGAGTTAGCTTTGGGGAGATTTGGGTCTTTAAAGGGCAATTTGGAGATTTTGGTTAAAGATGGTAAAATCAACCAAATTGGGTCATGTGGTAGTTAAGAAAAATGAAATTGGGAATATTTAGGATTTATTGGGATTTTCTGGGATTTTTTAGAATTTTTGGGATTTTGGATTATGGAGGCGTATTTTGGTAATTTGGGGGTGTTTTGGAATTTTTGGGATTTTGGAATTTTGGGTCCAAGAGGGGTATTTTGGTAATTTGGGGGTGTTTTATGTAAAGGGGCAAAAGACCAAGATAGGTATTTTGGTAGAGTTGAGGTACCAATCATCACCAATAAGCCATGGAACAATGGAAACCCCATTTTGGGTCCTCTACATAGTGGTCTTAGCTAAACCATAGCCCTAGGGCAAAGGCCAAGATGGGTATTTTGATAGATTTGAGGTACCAATCATCACCAATAAGCCATGGGCCTGGAAACCCCATTTTGGGTCCTCTACATAGTGGTCTTAGCTAAACCATAGCCCTAGGGCTAGTTGATTTAGGGGACCATTTACATGAGTATCCCAAAAGATCAAGGGATCTAGGTTAGAAATTTGACCTCAGGGCTGTGAGTGATTGTGAGTCCAGATGAGTGTAGTGAGTTCCTTAGCTCCAGACCAACACCTAAGGTCAACCTTAAGGTCCAGCAATCCTAGGGGTGACTCATTCTGAGTTTCCCCCACAGTTACCCCACCTACTAAGTACATAGAGGTTGGGAGCAATATGTGGAACTCCAGGTTGAGTAAAGAAGAAGGTAGAATTTCTAATGGTGAGGGTTCCATGTCTAGTTTTCTAGGAATAGTCAACAAGAAAAGTCCTATGGCTAGACCCTCGGCTACTAAAGAGAAAAAACTAAACCTCAACAAAAAATGAGGTCAACTGCTAGTCATAACATTGAGTCCAATTGATTGATTAATTTAGTGTAGATGATTGTCAAGAAAATTTTGGAATGATTTTGAATTGATTTGGAGGTTAAATTTGAAGGAATTTGGGCATGTGGTTAATTTTGGGGTGTTTGGTTAGACTTGGGCTTAGTTTGGGCTAGAGTTAGGTTATGTCCAAATTGATGGTTGAAAATGATCTAGAGCAATAACATGAAGAATTCTTGTCCGCACTATTATTGGTTAAAGAGTTGCTCGTTAGAAGTTGTCGGCCGCCGAATTCAAAATCCCGTCTCCTGCTTTTGAAGGACATTTAATTTACATATATATATAAGTTTAGAAAATATGAAATCAAACTGATCACATATTCTTCATCGTTTAAATTAAAGAGTACTATACCTCAAACCTTTATCTATCCCGAAAGATAAAAACAAGACTTGAGGATGAGGCTCAATCAAATAAATTAAGAAATATATGACAACCGTTTGGTCTACGAAAACTTTTTTATTTTTTGATAAGTTTCCCCTATTTAACACAAAGAATTAAATAGGATTTATATTAAGCTGGGTTCAGAAAAGCTTCCTATAAGGGCAAGCCCCTATAGTTAATTACATCTCACATAACCGAATTCACTTAGGAAAACTCTCGATAAAAATCAGAAAATATTATCTTCAAAGAGGTCAAAAGGATGGGACTTTTCAACGAGATCGAACGTAAATGTGTGAAAGGAGAATGGCTCAAATTTGGAGAATTTTATTGTAGAGTCCAAAGGAGGAAGAACTAGGGGATGTCATAGATCCGGAGGAGAACCTCGGTGACTTCCCAAGCTATTCTATTGTTTAGTTTCAGTTTTGAGAATAAATATTTAAATTTTTCATCCTACTAATTTTATTAATTTAGGGCTTAAATTTGTGTGAAATGATCACACAAATATCCTGAAAGATGTGTGGGTTTAGGTTGTGACGAATGATAACCTCGGGATCCTATGATGAGTTAGGGATTGTACAGCAGAGTTATACAAAAGCCTAATGAAAATGTTAATAATTTATATTGCGTAAGCAAACAACCTTTATGGCTTGTTGTTTAATTCTAAGGAAAGAATGATTTAGTTGATGTTGACAAGTTTTGTTGTTGAAGATTGCTGTGCTACCCACAATGCTAGCTCCAAGCTCCTTGTTGAGGCGAGTTTAAGTTTTTTAATGCATCTGATTATGATGTCAAATCAAATTTCTCTATGGTTATGGTTCTTCAAATATTAGGAGGGCATATTAAAGTTGATTAGAGCGACAACGATTAGGATCCTGCGTTTCACTCTTTCCTGTACCACTATTTTCTTTTGGATTCACTTAGTATAAATGAATTTACTAAACTCCAGTTAATGAGTTCCATACTTTCATTTAGACCGTGGGAGACCTTGTTAGCAATCGTAGGTTACCTCCTCTGAGGTATTGCCGATCATCTGATAGTGACGTCTTAGTTTAATTTCAATAGTTGTTTGTGATGATTGTTATTAAAGTTTGAGTTGTCTCATATTTTGAATGTTATGGAGGTGATTTTTATCTTGGTTGCTTTTAGTTTTAGTTTTGGTTTTATGGCTATCCCAGTAGTTTTAGGTTTTCTTACAAGGTGACATCGTTGTTTAACATGCAAGTTTGAAATAAAAAGTTCAAGAAGGTAAATGCATTAGTTTAAAAGCGTACATGCCGAGTCTTCTCACTCCACCACCTAAAGGGTTAGTACTTGCAAGTATTGCAAGAAGTTTTAGGTTGTATGAGTAGATGAAGGTTTAGCTACCAAACCCCAAGTTATGATTTTGTTGACTCTCGGAAGATCCTAGTGAATAATTTTAGAGCAAAATATGATAAGTCCAATTTGCCCTTCAGAATATCCAATAGATTTCAAAATGTTCAAGGAGTGGACCTAGATCATTTTGAATGTCACTTGAACTATCCCTGTTCATTTTGATCTTATCATAATGTTATAATAATCATCTGAGGCTAGAGTGTGGCTACCCCATTGCTCAATGAAGCTTAAAAATTTAATTATCCTAAGGATAGGATACTCGATTAGTCAATTGATGTTTCATTTAAAATTTATGTGAGTGGGTGCCCTTACGGTGTGTTTGGGTCATTTAAGACTGTGGTGCCCGGAGTTAAAGTCATGCTTGTAATGCTTAAAGATGTTAATCACCAACCATATCATTTTCTAAATCCAATCAACTTCAGTTTAGACATCAAAACTATGTCACTACCAAGACTTTCACAATCATAATGAGTGAAATGATGGTTTTCAAAGTTTTAATTTAATTGTCATATATCCTTATTAAATAATCACATCATCCTCAACTTTGGGCTTAAGAAAAGTAAATTATCAGCTTCCGGCTTAAGCCGATCACTTAAGAATCATTTAATCTTTAATTGACTTCCAAGTCATGAAGATTAGGAGAATTATGCTTTTAGTTGATGTTGTGCAAGGGTGTTGAATGGGTTTCTACCTTTTAGCCCCATTGTATTTCAATCATCCAAACATGTTTATTGAGATAAAAATTACCCATTTTGCTTTTGATAATCCTAAATTTTGATTAAGACACCAAAGTCTAAAATTACCACTTTGCCCTTGGGGCACTTCACCTCATAACCCATTAAACAAAACTAAAATGATTTTGAGGGTTTAGACTATCATATCATTAAGGTCATTAGGATATTAAAGGAGGATATGTGGACCTCTCAAAATTTAATTTAATTTAGATAATTATTTAAATCTACAAAATAAGGTTTTCAAATGGTGATTTATTTAACTTCTCAAAAAAAAGTTTTTATTTATGGGAAAATTATCATAAGATTCCTTAGGTCAGAGAAATTATTAGGTAAAATTTCATGATTTTTTTAATTAAATTTCTATTATTATTATTTTAGTTTAGATCAATTTTCATGATTTATTTTAAATAAAAAATAGTGTTCTAATTAAAAAAATTATTTTTATATTTTTATTAAACTTCTATGAGTACAAAAAACTCAGAGAATCAAATTTTCTATTTTTGTAATTTATAATTTATTTATTATAATTATTTTTGTGAGGAAATGAAGAAACTTCACTTTTAAGCTTTTAAAAAATTATTTTTAACATAGGAAAAAAAGGAAAAATATTTTATTGAGTCCCAAGTGATCAGAGAACATTTAGGGACATATTGAAATTTTTTTTGTATTTTTCGAATTTTTATTTATACTTAACTATTTTAAATTCAAAATGGGGCTCAAAATCAAGTAATTTACAAAAAAAAAAAAATTATTTTTCCTAAGTGCCTTCAATCACAAGGAACTCAGAAAAATGACTTTTCATAATTTTTCTAAGTGTATTCAATTTAATATAATTATTTTTGTATAAAAATACAAGCTTTCTTAAAAAATCAACTTTAGTGCTTAAACTAAGCCAAATAATTTTTAAATTTTTACAGTAGGTAGATATGATTTTTATGAACAATGTGGAGTTGATTTTGTTAATTTTTTATATGTGTTTAATTTACACAAATTAATACAAGGTATTCAGATTTCACTAATTATAGAAATTCATAAAATGATTCAAACCATCACAATATTTTTCCCAGACTTCTCCAACCATAGGAAACTTAGTAAAATTGTTCACATAATTTTTCAAGTGATGTTTTAATTTATATAAATAAAATAAGCCAAAATGGTCACCTTAGCTTGAAAATTAGGGTTAGAAGCATAAAGATTTTCTCTGACCTTGGAAAAATTAGAGAACATCCCCTTTGTGATGAGGAATAAACCCTAAAAATCTCAAGCCATGGTGAGCACTCCTAACACATGGAGAGTTAAAACACCACAGAGGGTATTTAATTAATTTAAAATCATATGTTTGAAAAATAATTTATATTTTTTGTCCACATTATTTTCCTCTATTCACTGAGCAAGGAGATATTTTTCTTTTATTTTTATTATTTTTCTAAAGAAAGATATGGATTTTTGAAGTTTAGGCATTTCAAATAATTCAAAAATCCCATATTTTTATACTTATCCACGCGGCACCAACTCATCCTCATCCGCTCCAAAGGCTCCATGTGTCGCTCCACCATTTGACGCTGCTAGCCATGTAGCCCCACGCGGACTGCGCTTTATGCACCATGGATCTGTCCGGCTTGATCTCCTCCTTCCATTAAATACAAGTGTGATCGGACAACTCTCCGTTATCGTCCCCAAGTGACCTAAACTGTGAGTTGTTCAAGTAAAACCTTAAGATCTTAGCTCAACTAAATTGCATGGGTTTTTTTCTAAATGTTCATCTACTCAAGAAAAACATATTTATATGGATTATATGGTATGAAATACAGTAAATACGTATGGAGAGTAAAAATAAGCTCAGATTTGGGTTAGGGTTCAATACCTTTGTCTGAGAGGGGAGGACTCAATCAGATGGTTGTGGTAGCTTTGATTTGTCCCAATGAACCTCCGGATGATGTCCCAAGCCCAGGTGAATGGTCTAGGTATGAATTCAATCAAAGTAGTTTTCAGGTGTTGGTATAAAGCCAGGTTAGAGGCTATCCCAATGGGGGCTGTTGCTGGGAATCAAATTCTCTCATTGTGGGGATGGTGTGTGTAGAAGTAATTGGAGTTTGGTGAGTGGTAGAGCTATGGAGAGTTATGTACAAGTATTGGCAGAAATTTGAGCTCAAAATTGAGCTTCCACAGTGGGGATCAGTGGGGGAAAATGGTGGGCTTGAACTTAGGTGGTCTTAGCGAGTCACTGAGAAAAATTTAGCAGAGTTTCCTTAAGAAAATTTTTGCTCTCCTTTTTTATCCATGGAGGTGAGGTTTAAATAAAATGGCTTAAGGTGGCTGTCATGGCCAATTGAGGGGTGCAAAATGGTGCTTAGGTGGAGGGTTTTGAAGTGTTAAAGCCAATTGAAATTGGCTAGCTCAGATGGGTGATTTTGGGTTTGAATTTTGGCTTGGGGATCTCAATTTTGTTGTTTTCCGGCCCTTAGGCTGGCCAACTGGGTGAAGGGAGGTGGCCAGGAGATCAGGTGAGTCAGTGGGAGGCCAAATTATAATTTACCTCCAAGGGTTTGTCATGATGGATGAGATTTTTTGTTAAAACCCAAAAATAGGCTAAGATCCCTTAAGTTAGGGACCCAATGGTCCATATATTACTTGGGTGGCTCATGGGGGTTTAGCCTGGCCAATAGAGTGTAATTAGTGGCTGTGGAGTTATCAATTTGGTGGCTTTGAACTGGCTTAGGTAATTTTGGTGCATGGGTCTAATTTGAGTCCAAATGGATAAGAGTTGGGTTTTGGTTTGGCTAGCCATTACTTTAAGCCCAATTGATAGATCAACATTATATGTTTGATTTTCATGAAGATTTTTGGTTAAGTATTGAAACGATTTTGAGTCCAATTGGAAGCTCAATTTGAAGGATTTTTGGATTTTAGTCAATTTGGGCATGTTGGACTAGACTTGGGTCTAGGTTTGGCTAAGGTTGCCTGAGGTTCAAATTTATTGTTGAAAATGGTCTAGAGAAATGCCATGAACAGTTTACAACATAAATTGGGTGTCAATTTTGGGGTTAAGGCACTCAATTTTTGTGGAATTTGGAGACATAACCAATTTGGGGCAAATTCGGGGATTTTTTGGACTTGGGTTGAAATTAAATGAAATTGAAGCTTCACAAAGGCCAAATTAAGTTCAGGTTTGGTTTGTAAGAGTGTTATAAAAGATTTAGGATCCAAATTGGGGCATATTAAGTAGGATATGGGGTTCAATTTGATGTGATTAAGTCATAGGGCCAAAATTGGGGGTTTGACATAGATCAAGATTGAGCTCAAAGCATGGGCAATTAGGCTTTTATTTGATTTAAATTGGTCATATTAAATGTGAATTTTAGTTTAGAATTGAAAATGAGGGAAATTGGGACCAAATTTATGGACATTTAAGGTAAATTTAAGGAAGTTGGTCCTTTAAAGACAATTTGGGGGGTTTTGGTCAAAATGGTCAATTGGACAAATTAGGTTCAATTGAAGGGTTAAAATTGGTTTTGGGGACATTTGAAGTGATTTTGGAGGTTTTGGAAAAGTTTGGGGTGCCAAGGGTATTTTTGTAATTTTGGCAATTTTAGGGGTATTTTGGTAAATTTTAAATTTTTGGGTGATTTTGGTTATTTCAAAATCATTTAAAATGATTTTTCAATAAATTTGGGTATTTTGAGTGAATTTGGGAATTTTTGGCCAAATTTAAGGTTTCAAGGGCATTTAGGTAATTTGGGTGGATTTAGTGGCAAAATGCTAAGTCGGGTATTTTTGGTAAAATTTGGAAGCCAACCACCATATGTGAACTATGGACTAATGGAATCCCCATTTATTTCCTCTATGTACTAATGTTGGCTAAACCCTAGCCTAGAGCTAGTGGGTTTAGGGGACCATCTACATGTGTATCCCAAAACAATCAAGGGATCAAAGTCAATAATTTGGGTTTAGGGTTGTGAGTGATTGTGGGTGAGAGTGAGTGTTGGTGAGTGAACTAGCTCCAGAACAATAACCTGGGCTAACCCAAAGGTCAGACAGTCCTATGGGGGCTCATCTTGAGCTCCCTTATACTGACCCCACCTACCAAAATGTGGAACTTCATGTTGAGCAAGAAAGAGTTTAGAATTTCTAATTGTGAGGGTTCCTTTTCTAGTTTTATAAGAATACTCAACAAGAAAGTCATATGGCTAGAACTTAAGCAACTGAAGAGGGAAAACTAAACCTCAACCAAAAGTGAGGTCAACAATTCTCAACATAAATTGGGTGTTAATTTTTGGGTTTGGGCATTCAATTAGGTGACATTTGGGCATGTGGCTAAATTGGGGCAAATTTCAGGATTTTGAGTTTAGGTTGAAATTGAGTGTAATTTAAGCTTGATCAAAGCCAATTGAGGGTTCAATTTGGTATGTAGAAGTGTTTTGAAGTGTTTAGGATCTAAATTGAGGCAATTGAGTGGGCCATAAGGTTCAATTGGGTGAGATTGGGTCATATGATCGAAATTGAGCTCAAAGCATGTTTTAATTAAGCTTGGATTTGGTTAGAAATGATCATAGGAATGATGAATTTGAGTTTATTATTGAAATTGGGGAAAACAGGGGTCAAATTGTTGGACATTTCTGGTGAATTTGGAGAAATTGGGCCTTTAAGAGCAATTTGGGAGTTTTGATCAAAATGGTCAAATTGCGCAAATTGGGTTTAATTGAAGAGTCCAAATTGGTTTTGGGGACATTTGAAATGATTTTGTAGGTTTTGGGAAAGTCTAGGATACCAAGGGTACTTTTGTAATTTTGGCAAATTTGGTGGTATTTTGGTAATTTTGGAAATTTTTTGTGATTTTGAGCAATTTAGGTAGTATGAAATAGATTTAAATGATTTTTGAATAAATTTGGGTATTTTGGGTGAAATTGGGAATTTTGGCCAAATTTAGGGTTGGGGGTGTTTAGGTAATTTGGGTAAATTTGGGGGACAAAAGGCCAAGTTGGATATTTTATAAAATTGAGGTGTAAAACACCCTATGTGAGCCATGGACCAATGGAATCCCCATTTAGGTCCCCTATGTACTGGTCCTAGCTAAACTCCAATCTAGGGCTACTGTGTGTAGGGGATCATCTACATGAGTCTCCCAAAGGATCCAGGAATCAAAATCGACAAAGTTTGGGTTTAGGGTTATGAGTGAAAATGAGTGAAAGTGAGTGCAAGTGAGTAAAAGTGAGTGAAACACACCTAGACCAACACCTGCTAAGTGCTAGTGGTTTGGACCAATGTGTGGAACTTTAAGTTGAGAAAAGAATGGTTTACAGTTTCTAATGATGAGTGTTCCTTTTCTAGTCCTCTAGGAATAGTCAACAGGGAAGTCCTATGGCTAGACCCTAGGCCACTATAGAGGAAAAACTAAACCTCAACCAAAAGTGAGGTAAACACAACTCTCAGAAATTCATCCAAAATTCCTTGAGTTTTCATCATAACTACCACTGGCGCGCAAGCGTGAGGTATTTGATGCTTAAGCGCGACCTTCTTTGTTTCCTAGCACTTAAGCATCATTTCACAGTACGTTTTCACACCATCTACATTTTTACTCCAAATTTGATCTTTTTTAACTCATTTCATTTATCTGACACACAAATACCTTCCATTAAAGTGCAATATCCTTAAAAATAATTATAAAAATGTGTACATAATATTTTAGGTCTATCAAAATCCCCCAAAACATAAAACATTATTTGTCCTTAAGTGACACTCCAATCTTTCAAAACTAAAATAAGAGATTATGTAAATTAGTTTTTTTAGGATATTCTAAATTTTTGTTCTAGAAATATAGTAGTCCAATTTAGAAAAAACTTTAGAAAATGAGACCTATCTAGTTCAGAGATACTTGTAGATTTACCATATATAGGGTTTAGGCATTCTATCTCCCCCACTTAAAATTTTTATTAATAATAATTATACTTAGTATTCTATATCCTTTTGATGAAGAGTTTCTCAAGTCTTATGATTTTAAAAGATGAGATGTGAAACTAATTATTGACTAAGCACTAATCCTCAAGCTTCTCCTCCCTTTTGCAACTTTATTTTTCTTTTCTTTTTCTTTTTCATTTTATTTTTCTTTTTCTTTCCTTTTTCTTTCTCATTCAGGATCTTTTTATTTCTTACTTTCTTTTAGGTGAGGATTACTATATCTTGATAGGCCTTTAAAGGTTTTTAATTCCACTCTTCCTTCCTTAAAGCAAAGGTTAGATATATATCCTTTACCTAAAATTATAATAATTGTTTTGGAAACTATTTTTAATAAAAGAAAGCTAAGTAATGAAAATAAAAGTCTAATCTTCCTACATTTCTCAAAAATACAACTTCTCTTACTAAAGTTAATTACACATTATTTATCATTTCTACACTAACAATTTTTTACTTTAATTTTTTCTTCACCACTATAGGTTTCAACTAAATTTTCTTACTCATTTTTATGTTCAAAATTTTACTTCCCTAATATAACTTCATAGACATTATCATTTCTTTCTAATCAAAATCAAATTTATTTGTAGCACATTTGAGAACAAATAAAATTCAAATTTTGAAAATTATATTTCCCCCCCCCCCCCTAAAATTAAATTTTTAATAAGATAAAACATTTTAGCACAATATATAACTTCATAGGCAGGAATGAAAACTAAAAATAACATGCTTATAAGAATTTTCATATCCTAAATATACAATACAAAAATTAAAAACAGGAGTAAAAATAAATTGATCAAGTTTTAACTTTATTTTAACATATATGACATTCAACAGACTTTTATGCAGTGTAGGATAACATAAAAGCAAATAAACACAAACAACATAAATTCATAGCTACAACATAAATAAAATACATGGTAGTAATTTGAATATTAAACATGAAATTTTTAAGTGAAAGTTAGCAATATTCTAAACCTTCCTAAAATCTCTCGAATAAGTTCTATACAGACCAACAACTAAACAATAATGGTTACTCAATTACTACCACAAAAGCAAAACATAACTACTCAAAACAACACAAATACATTACAAAATGTCAAAATAGTATCAAACATAACAAATAACAACACATATAACAACAGCAGTCCAAACAACTACAAGAAACAATAAGATATAAAAGAGTAGCAGTCCAAATTCTACAACACATAAAAGTTCATACAAATTTAAAATAAAAAATTCAAATCAATCCTCCACCTCATTCTCCTCCTTCTCCTCATCATCATCCCAAAAATTCATAGGATCATAGTGAGGGTAATGTGGATATGAAGGAAACACCACACTTTCGTAACCCATGATAAGGCGTTCCAACGATGTGTGATATTTTTCTTCAAAATCACCATGTCTCTTCATAAAGGTATCAATATATCCTACATAGTTTTCTAAATTCAATACCTTATCTGAAGTGTAGTTAATGTTTTCTAACAACCTCTACAATAATATTGACTGCTCATCAAGACCAGTCGACTGGATAATTGAAATGTGATATAAAATATAAAAAATAATTCAGACACTAGTGGTTATACGCAAGTGCACGTATCACTTCAAGTAATATGGGGTTGTCTTTAAAAACCTCAGTATCAATCCCGCAGAGAAGCGTAGTAAGAAATCCCTTCAGATAATTATAGTCTACTACTATCAAGTCTTAGTTTGGAAGATGTAAATTTTTATGATAATAACATAAATCACAATATTTAAACAAAAAAAAAAGTAAGAAAGACAATTTAAAATGGGTTTAATGAATGCTAATAGAAATTTACCTAAAAGAACTAAGTTTACTAAAAAAATTTCTAAACATCAAAGTTAATTTTACTAAGACTAAACAAAGTTTTTTGATGAAGTGTTCAAATTTGAGAAATCATCATTCCCTTTTACAATGAGTATATGGATTGTGAAGAAATTAAAATCATTTGATTATATATATATATATATATAAATAAAGATGGTTGAGTTATGCTTTGCTCTGCTAGGGTTTGTGTTCTGATGGCTCCTTCTTGGTGGTGTTGTGATGCGTGGAGGTGGTGCTTGGTGTTGCTGATTACGAGTGAACATTTTTCTTGGTTGGAGGAGTTAAGAAGAGTTTTGCAGCTCCTAGAAAGTTACTGAGATATTGCAGTCATCTTTGAGTTACTGTTCCATTGCCTACTTTTGGTTTATGAGCTTTCCAGTTTGTTTGGGTAGCTACAGCCATCTCGGAGTTACTGTTCCATTCCCTGCTTTTGGTTTGGTGAGTTGTTCCTATTTTTTTGTGGTGTTTTGTAAGGTTTTTCTCCTTTTTGATTGGGTTACGTGTTCATACACTTTCTCGTGCGTTTGAGTTTTCAATTTGTTGCTCCATTGATATTTGGGAGGCTGGGTTCAATGGAGTATTACCCTGTTAATGTTGAAATCAATACTCAAAGGACCAAGGCTACTTATGCTTGTGTTGTTGGCAAGGGGCAGAACATCCTAAAGTCTTTTGATCACTTAGTTTTCCCTTGAGCTTTTCATCATGTTGTTGCAGGTAAAGGCGCTTGTCCCGATGTTAATCCACTTAGTTTAAAAGATGGTAAACCAACCATTCTATTTACTCATGGGGAAATTCAATCACTAATAGAAATTGTTAAATTTACTTTAATTGGAAAATTTCGATTTGGACACCCAAAGATGGAATATGTTAGGAAGGTTTTGAAGAACTTAGTCTTATTGGAGGTTGGAAGTTAGGTTTGATGGATGGTAGACACATTCTAATTAAACTCTCTAATGAAGAATACTATGCTAGAAGTTTTGCTAAACAATCACTCCAGATTACTGGGACCCCTACAAAACTTGTGAAGTGGACTCCTACTCTTGATCCAAATAAGAACCTCCAATTCTCCCCATTTGGTACAAACTACCAAATCTTCCAATTCAGTTTTATCATCAAAATGTTCTGCTTAATATTTGTCATACTCTTGGCTATCCATTGAAGTTGGATGCTCCAACCTACAATTTGGCTAGACCTATAGAGGCTAGAGTTCTAGTTAAAAGGGATATAACCTTTCGTGATGTGAAAAGGGTACAGATTGGAACTCAAGAGGACGGTTTTTTGGCAAAATATTGTGGTAGAACAAAGACCTCTCTATTGTCCTCATTGCAGAATGTTTGGACATAACTTTGTAAAATGTTATAGACTTCAAAAACAAGGTAGCTAGCCCCCACAAGGAGAGTGCTGCTACTCCTATAAATGCTACTTAACATCCTGCATTGGAGGTGGGAGGGAGCTCAGGAGAGTTTCATGCCACTGAAATTGTTATCCCACCAACTATTTGTACAAGTGAGATGGTTAATAAAACTATTCAAACCAACCCTATAGTTGCTGATGATGATTAGGGTGTCGTTTATATAGAAGCATCCAACTACTATTCTCATTTGGAGGAAACACAGACTGAGGCTATTACTCAAGATGAGATACAATTGGATATTAACCCACACAAGTTTGATAATCCCACTTTTAACACCTTAACAGATGCGCTCACAAATGAATTGCAAGTTTAGAAAATCAACAAAAGGAAGAAAGTTAGGATGAAGTGAAAACAACTTCTGGAAGTTCAATCACTGGATGGACCTTCCATAAATCAGCAAAATGAAATTTTCCCTAGAACTAGAGAAAAAGGGAAAACCTTTTCACAATGATCAACATTCTATGTTGGAATATAAGGGGTGTATCCCACTCTCCTCTATCAAGAGATTAATTCATCTTGTTAAAGCACCTAAAATTTGGTGTTTTGCTCTGTTGGAGTCTATGCTCACTAAACAACCCCAAAATATTTTAAGAAAATTCCCTAAATTTAATCTTTTTGCTAATTTAAATAGAAAAATTTAATCTTTTTGCTAATTTGAATAGAAAAGTTTGGATCTTTGCTAGATCTGAGTTACAATGGTCTGTCTTGCAGAATCACCCTCAATTTTTTCATATTCAATTCTCTATTGGTGCTCAGTTGGGGTATGCCACATTTATGTATGCAAGCAGCATTGCAAGGAATCAACAAACCCTTTGGCTGGATTTACTCCAAATTGTTCAATCTATTGATTCTTTCTAGATTTTGGGGGAGATTTTAATTTGTATCAGCACACTTGCTGAACCTTTACTTTCATCTTTGAACAAATTCAATGACTTTATTACTGATGTTTTTGTATTTGATTTGGATTACCAAGGTACACAATATACTTGGAGAAGGGGTTCCCTGTGGGAATGGCTAGACAGAATGTTGGGTAATTACAAATGACTACAAACTTTTCCTTTCACCATAGTTTCTCATCTTGCAATGGTAGGGTTTGACCACAGGCCTCTCCTTAGTTCCATCCAAAATTTTGCTAGTCCTGGTGGCACTCCCTTTAGATTTTAGAACATGTGGACTCTCCACCCTGATTTCCTCATTGAGATTGAAAGGGTTTAGAGAACAGATGGCATATTTGACATCTTAAAAAAAATGGCTTCTCATCTAACAATGTGGAACTAGGATAAGTTTGGAATGTGCATGAAAATCTGACAGCTGCTCAAGTAGAAGTTTTTAGGTTGTAAGTTGGTTTTCAAGAAGAACTCTAAAGTAGATTTATAAAAGGCCAATGAGGCGCTTCTCTCCCAGATTAATTATACTGAAGCTTTTATTAAACAAAAGGCTGCTACTACTAAATTCATTGAGGTAGAGAGAAGCACCAATTTCTATCATGCATGTATTAATTTAAGGTGAGAATGTAACGTGATTTTATCTACTACTCATTCTGCAGGTCAGATTCTAACTGATACTAAAGAAATTGCCCAAGATGCAGTCAGCTACTTTCAAAATTTGTTTAATTGCAAGCTACCTTTTAAATCTCCAATTGATGTTGATCTTTTTGCTGATTGTCAGGAGTATGTGCACAGGTTAGAACTGACTCAAATATATTTGGAGGTTGAAATCAAAGCTGCTCCTGATTCCATTGATGGACAAAAGTCTGCTAGGCTAGATGGATTTACAGCTACATTTTATAAGGTGTTTTTGGCCTTTAATCAGAAGAGAGTTTGTTCTTGTAGTGTAAAATTTATTCAAGGGTATTGATCCCCTAAAGTATTTTACTTCTTCTATAATCAATTTGTTTCCCAAGAATCAAACAAAGAAAACTAGGGGGATTTTAGACCAATCAGTTTAACTAATGCCATTTCTAAAGTGATTAGCAAGATTATAGTATCCAGACTCCAACCCCATCTCCAAGACCTCACAAGTGCTAATCAGATGGCCTTTGTCATTGTTGGCACAAGAGCTATTGTTAGATCTGGAAAGGAAATGTAGAGGAAGTAATGCTATTGTCAAACTGGATATTAAAAAGGCTTATGACACTAACAATTAGGATTTCATTTTGGAAACTCTATCAACTAGGGGTTTTTCTATTAAATTCAAAAAATTAATTAGAAGATGGCTAAACGGCAACGCACATTCTGTTCTAATTAATAGAAAGAGCCATTGTTCCTTCACTGCATCCGGGGGAATCAAACAAGACGACCCCTTGTCCCCTACAATCTTTATTTTGGCTACGAATTATTTCTCTAGGCTTCTAAGCAAAATGTTTGAAGCCTCTCCTCATTTAGCTTATCAATACAATTCTAATATTACTATTAGTCACTTGTCTTATGCAGATGATATAATTATTTTTTCTAATTCTACAAAGATTGTTATCAAGGCTTTATATAAGGTACTCAACCATTTTTAGACCACTTCAAGTTTGGAACTAAAGAAAAAAATGTCAAGTTTTTGTTAGTGTTAATACTACACCACAGATAAAACACTGGATTTCCTAATATATTGCATTCACCCTTGCTTCTCTTCCAATGAAATATCTTGGAGTACAATTAGTCAAAGATAAAACCAAGCAAACTCAATTTAATTAAGTGATTGATCATATTAAAGCCTAACACTACTGTTGGACAAATTCTTTCTTATCTAATGAGTGGGAGGATCACTCTACTAAAAAGCATATTGACTCCTATCCATTCTTATGCCCTAAAAATGTTTACCATGAAGAAAGGTACTCAAGTTCTCTTGGGGAGAATCTTTCACAAGTTCTAGTGGGCTGGATAGAAGAAGCAATTCCACCTGCTCTCTTGGCGTAAACTCTACAAACCTCTTCAAGCCGGAGGTTTAGGTTTTAAGGATTTCCAAAAATTAAGTGTTATCAATCTTTGCGAGCCATGGATCAAATTTAGGGCCCATGATTGCCTTTAGGCTAAATTTATGATGGGGAAGTATTGAAGGTCTCTACATCCCCATCTTATCACTAAAAAGTTGGGAGATTCGAGGATTTGGTCTAAACTATTCGGCATCAAAAATCAAACTGAGGATCTTTTCATTTGGGAATTGGGAGAAGGGAAAATCAATTTTCTGTTGGATAAATGGGTATGGAATGGGGAGAAGCTTGATTGTTTTTCCCCAAACCCCAATTATCACACTTTGGTTAAAGATTATTGGTTTGATGACCAATGGAATTGCAGAATGCTGAACACTATCCTCAATAGTGAATAGATTGAGATGGTTAAGGTTACTTCTATCTATACTGATCAAAAGGACAAAATCATTACAAAATATTATTCCTTACAAAAACTTTCTGCATATATTTATCAAAATTTCTTCCATTGGAATCCAGTGAAATGGGGGAAAGACATTTGGTGTAAGCTGTTAACACCTTCTATGTTATTTTGCTGTTGGAGGTTGTGGCATTCTTTGCTTCCCACTGATGATATCTTAAAAATGAAAGGACTGAGGGGTCCCTCTTGCTGCTATTTGTGAAATACTGAGGAAGAGACTTTAGACCATCTTTTTTTCACTTGTGAATTCTCTCAAAGGATCTGGATTGGGCAACTTAGACAGCTCAAGATTGACACTTTTAAAAAGTGTTGGGATATGTTTTCCCTTTCTTGGTGGGACTGGAAAGAAGCTAATCTGTGGGAAATTCCATTCTTCGCTGCTTGGTTTATTTGGATGAGCAGAAATCAAGCTAAGTATGAGGACCTTAAGCCTTTGGTCAAGTCTATGGTTTTCAATTGTACCTCCTATATACAGAAAATTATTCAATACCAACAATTCCCTAATCTATTTAAGAATTTGATGTCAAGTACTAAACTTCAGCATAGCTTCAAGCCCACTTTAAATCTTTTGCTCCTCCTGGTTTGTTGAAAGTGAACACAGATGGTAGCTATACTAAAGATACAGCAGGTTTTGGGGGTGTTTTTAGGAACTACAATGGGAAGTGCATTCTAATTTTCTTCTCTCCAACTTGGACTTCTGATGCTTCGGAGACTGAAATGATAGCAATTTTTTGGGCTATCACCTTTGCTTACCATTGTTAGATGAGTTCTTTGATTGTAGAGTCTGACTCAATTACTTGTATCATGATACTGCTTAATGAAGAAGCCCCTCCTTGGAATATTCTCAGATGGAAAACTAGATGAAACATTATTTAAAACATTCCAGGGTGAAATTTAAACATACTCCTAGATAAGGTAATGGTCCTACTCATTGGTTGGCTTTCACGGGGAGGAACACTGAATAAATAGTGGTTGGAAACTCTCCTCCTTCCCATTTAACTTTTCTTTTACATGGGGATAGGTTGGACNTTATCTCCCTATCACTATCTTCACTCATTTCTCTGGCACTCCCATCAATCTCTATCTCTCTTACCCTCTCTTTCTCTTGATCCCTTCATTNTATATATATATATATTGGGAGAAATTAACTCTTTAATTTTCTCATAAGCAAATAAAAAATATTTTTTTAATATATATATATATATATAGAAAAAAGAGCTGCTCATGGCTCCCTTCATGCTAATAAATAGAGGGGTTTCAGAAAAAAAAGGGGGTTAATGGAGCCCCAGCTAACAACCTAAAACACCTATGGGGTCCTTAAACCAATTACAACTCTAAACAAAACACCAAAACTAAATCCACCTTCAAAGAAAATAAAAATGACCAATGATCCCATAGGTACATGTATATAAATCCCTAAGTCAGACTTAAATACAGAAAAGGTATTGAAGCAGTTGCAGCAAGTACTACAGGAGGGCAGCAACACTCTCATGCTAAACCAGAAAACAACATTAATAGTCTAAATGTTGTTCTGACTGGCAATTCTTAGGTAAGGAAGGTTGATTTTGTCCCCATGAAGTAATAAGAGAAGTTGAGAAGGAGGAACAGTAGCCACAGTTGTGATGTTGCAGCNAAAAAAGGGGGTTAATGGAGCCCCAGCTAACAACCTAAAACACCTATGGGGTCCTTAAACCAATTACAACTCCGCACAAAACACCAAAACAAAATCCACCTCCAAATAAAATAAAAAGGACCAGTGATCCCATAGGTACATGTATACCAATCCTTAAGTTAGACTTAAATATAGAAAAGGAATTGAAGCAGTAGCAGCAAGTACTAAGTCCAAGAGGGCAGCAACACTCTCATGTCAAACCACCAAACAACATTAACAGTGTAAATGTTGTTCTGACTAGGAATTCTTAGGTGAGGAAGGTTGATTTTATCCCCTTGAAGTAATAAGAGATGTTGGGAAGGAGGAATAGTAGCCACAGTTGTGATGTTGCAGCTGAGACCATATCTTGCAAGCCAATTTGCAGGTTGGTTGCCCTCCCTGTAAATAAAAGTGAAATTCACTAGGAGCTGTGAGGAAAGCCTTTTGATGTTGTGAATCCAGTAAAGTTGATTCCAAGGATACATATCCTCATTGCTAAACAGTTTGGTGGCCACAACTGAGTCCACCTCAATCCAGAGGTTATTCCAACCAACCTTAGTTGCAATAATAATCGCCCAGTAGACAACAATGATTTCAGTTTCAATTGTGTCGGTAGCCAAGACTGGATTATGGAAATATGGGAGGCAGTGTTCAAGGTGATTTCTGAAAATTCCACCTACACCAGCCCCCAGCTCAGAGAAGCTTCCATCAGTGTTGACCTTGATAGTGTTTTCGTTAAGAGGGGTCCAGCAGACTTTAGTGATTTGGTTAGGAGTTTCCTTTCTATCCAAATAGACTTTGGAGATGTTTGGGAATCTTTTATATTTGATCAGCTTGTGAATGTAAGATATAATATTCCAAACCACTTTTTTAGCATTGTAAACCTTCCCTTCAAATTTGGCTCAATTTCTATTCAACCAAACAAACCAAGATACAATGAAAGGTATAGTGGCACAATTAATTTGATTCTAGCTCTGCCAAAAATTGTTGAGTTTATCCCAAGTGAGATGAAAGGTTTCAACATCCAGGTAGTGCATTAGCAAGTTCCAAACTTTTTGGGAAAAATTACATTCAAAGAACAAGTGAGTGATAGATTCTTCCTCTTGAAAACACAGCCCACATCTAGAGGGCCCTCTCAAGCCTTCAACTTGAGTATGTCATCAGTAGGGAGAAATTGTTTAAGAGTCCTCCAATTTAAGAAGGCCATAGAAGGAGATAAAAATTTATTCCAGACAATGTCCCCCAAGAAATCTGCTCCCAGTTATAGATTGTGGAGTATATAGCTTTAGTGCTTCTTTGAGTAGAGTAGATCTACCAAACAGGTGTGTCAATTTTATTCCTGTCAAACTGTATCGTGGCAAATTTTTTTGTCTTATTGTTCCTAAAAAATAGTAGAAAGTTTTGGGATGGGCCAATTATTGCCATCCAAGCAGTCAGCAAAGCTGAGATTAGGATTAAGGGAGGTGAGAGGAGTCAACAAATCTTTAGGGCACCAATGATCAAGCCAAAAGCTGACATTTCTCTTACCCAAATCCTTAAGGAAGAGGTCCTCAGCAATATGCCTGATCTTGAGCACTTCACCCATACTTTGGAATCACCTATCATTCTGCCCTCCAAAGTAAGATGCTGGTCTTTACAGCATTTACCCCACATAAATTTAGCTAGAGAGAGGACTGAGATCAAAATTTAATCCACATCTTACACAGGTTGATTTGTAATAGTTGGTTTAGCCCCTTAAAATAAATGCCCCCAGCCATTTGAGGAGTATCCACCTTCTGCCAAGAAGCCTAATGCATTTTTTGTCTCTGACTAGCCCAAAGGAATCTGTTAAAGGCTCTCTCCATCCGAATTTGAGTGCTTCTCTACATAGCAGACATTTATAGAATGTAGGAAGGGAAAGTTGTTAAAATGCTCTTCAGCAAAGTAATTCTCCCACCATTAGAGAGAAAGGATTGGGTCTAGCTAGAGAGGAAGGAGGAGATCTTATTGAGGACTTCTTCAAATTAGATTTGTTTGGTTCTGCCAGTTAGCAATGTAACTCCAAGATACCTGATGGGAAGCTGAGTACAAGAAAACCCAGTATAAGCAGTGGCCCAGTGCTTACAATGGGAGGAGGCTTTCTTCTTAAAGATCAGTTGACATTTATCGGCATTAAATTGCATCCTTGAGTGCAGTTGGAACTTTTGTAGGCTTTGAAAAACTTTCTTCACTGCATTCTTATGAGCACTTGAAAAAATCATATTATCATCAGCATAGAGAAGGTGGGAAATTTGAATATTAGAGCTATGATGGTATCTTAAATAGTTTTGAGGTAGGAGAGCAGCAAGAATCATTCTAGATAGTTAGTATATGACTAAGATGAATATGGTGGGGGATAAAGGATCCCTTGCTTCAAACCTCTAGTGGTAGTAAATGATCCCCAGGTTTTCCCATTGAGGAGGATTGAGTGGGCATTGTTGTTTAACCATTTGTGAATAAGTTAGCAAAAGGAAGTATGAAATCCCCTAGTAGTGAGTATCTCCAATATAAAATCCCAGCTAATTGTGTCATAAGCCTTCTTTAGGTCCAATTTATAGATCAGATTGCCCCCTCTACAAGGTTTATTCAGATCATGCAAAAGTTTTTGTGCTAGTAGAGAATTATTAATGATAGACCTACTTTCTATAAAGGTAGTATGATTGGGTTTAATTAGAACCTCAAGGTGGGCTGTCGGTGCTATTTTTGGTTAGAGGAGTTACCCATAAGAAGCTGTCGGTCATCGAAATCAAAATCCTGTTGTCCACTTTGGAAGGATGTTTTAATTTATATATACATTTAGTTTTNCATCTATATGTTTCTCTCTTTGTCTCTCTAACCATCTCTTAGCCTCCCCATTTCTCCCTTTCTCTCTTTTCTGGCAGGGTGTGCTAAACCTCTAGTAGTCTCTCCAAAAGCATTAGATTGAGTGTTCCTATAAAATATACATTTATTCTTTTCATCTGCTGGATACAAGAGTTCAAGATGGCTCTATCCCTTGTAACCTCACTATAATGATTTTTTTAGAATCATTATTCCAGAAATAAAATATTGTCAGGCCTTAGATACTACATTTAACATAGAAAGAGGAAAGTTTACCATAACTCTATTCTTCACCTTCCAAGTTCCTCTTCCATGAGTAGGAAAAGAAATTACTTCATCTAAGGCCTCATTCATCGTAAAATACAATTTGTACTGTCATCTATACACATCTTCCAATTGATAAGAGTAAACTCCATTTTCTCACGAACTAACACAAAGTCTTCTGAATTTTTCTTGAATTTGGCGTAGAACTCCATCACTATGCCAATAATCATCTCGGAAGTAAAGTAGCATAAATTCTCCCACTGCCAAGCATTGATTACTCTCTCAACTTATCTTCTTAGATTTTTAAATCCTCGATCCGGATTAACTTTTTTAGTTATACATTAACTATTGAAGCAAATGTTGGCCTTGTAATTGACAAACTTTTGATCATCAAAATCTACCTTCCTCTTTTCTTTGCTCATTCTAGGTGTCATGGTAAATCTACAGAAATTTGATAAAATCCAAATAAATTCCTAACAATTTTGAAAATCATAATGTGGAATATTTTAAACTTAAATCTACTAAGTAAGAGTTCTTCACCAAAGGATTTTCTCAAAATCTTCAAAAAAAATCTCAAAATTTTGGATCTCGGCAATGTAAAATAAATCCTTGGTGAAAATAAAAAATTTTGAGTTCAAAGTGTAGCTCGTACCTAGAGAAGCTAAAATCCAAGCTTTGTTTGCCTTAAAACCCAAGCAATAGCAAGCCTCGAGTGCAAAAACCAGAGGTTGAAGGTGACTCAATGGGTAAAAATGGTGTTTCAATGTGCAAATCACAAATTTTAAGGGTGTTAGGGTTGGTTCGGGTCAAGGGCCCTGTCGGCTCCCATTCGGCGTCGTCGGCGCAAGTGGCCAAAAAATCCATATTTTGATTTTTTTTTCAATTTTCAATTTTCACTCAATTTACCCTAAAGTTTAGTTAGTCTTTCTGAACATTAATTTTCACCTAAAAATAATTAACAAATAAATATTTTCACAAACAACACCAAACTAACTTTTGTATATGAAAATAAAGTTTTTACAACTACATTTTCTAATCACATTTCTGCATATTCAAAGCAAACTAAATTATAATTCAGCATCGAAATCAAGGTACAACACTAGAACGCTGGCATAAAACTATACATATAATCAAAGTTCTAAAGCAAAGTAAAGTGAATCAAATCCACCCAGTTACTTTAAAACATAAGTATTTTAAAATAGTAGAGAGTCCAACTTCTTCAATTAATCTGCCTCTTCTCAGCACTTTCTCTTCCTCTAATATCTCCCATAGACTGGTAATGGACAAATAAATTGTAGAAGGGTAATTACGGGAATCGATCAGTAAAATTGTCATCGATCAATCCACTTTTCTTGAACATATGTACCAATCTTACTTCAACTGTTCTTATGTGATTGTCGGCACTATTTTTGGTTGGAGGAGTTGTCTGTAAGAAGCTGTCAGTTATTGGAATCTAAAATCCCATCACTNTTAGTGTCTTAGTCATTGCAAATGAAATTGACTTATAAGTGATGGTGATGATTCATGTTTTTGTTTTTTGTTGTTCATCAAATAGGGGTATTAAATTGGTGAGTTATTAACATCCAAAATCATACCCCTAAATCTAAGATCATTTAATCGGCTAGACTCCCAAATTTATATAATTTAAGGAAATTGCAAATTTATTCTTTTTAGCTAGGACAAGTGAGGTTGGTTTATACCCGTTAACCTCTTGTGTTTCAAAAATCTAAATATGTTACTTAGAATCAAAGATTTCCCATTTCCCTTTCTAAAACTAGGCCTAAATGTTAATTAAGGTTTAATTTCCAAAACTACACATTTGCCCCTATGGCTCTATCACTTCATAAATCATCAAATTTAATCCAAATGACTTTAGAATTTTTATCCTACCTCACTCATGGGTTAATTGAGACATCAGAGAAGAAAGTGTGATTTTTTAAAATTTACTTTATCTATATAATTATTTTTAACGCAAAAATATGATTTTTCAAAGAAAATTCTTTACATGACCAAGAAAAATCCTAACCCCTTGAAATTTTTATTGAATGTAGGCTTAGACTAGGGAAGCCTTCTGACCAAATTTCATGTAGTTTTGAATTTTAATTGAATTTTAAGAATTATTTTAATTTTTGCAGTGTTTATTAATTATAAAATATTTTAAATGTGGAAAAATAAGTTTTATATTTTTATTAAATATATCTAATGTCAAGGGACATAAAGAAACAAATTTCACATTTATTTTTATTTTTATTTGAATTATTGGAGCTATTTTAGTAAAAAAATCATTTTTAGACTTTAAAAATTATTTTAAGCTTGAAAATTCAATATTGTTATTTACTAAATTACGAAAAATACTACAACTGTTTTTAAGTGCTTATAAAAAAACTTTAGAATATTTCCATAAATTTTATTATTTTTTTGATTTTTATCATTTTTTAATTATTTTAAATATTTAAAATAGGCTAAAAATGATGTTTTTATTTTTACTTCAAATTTAATTTTATAAAATTCCTCTGATCATAGAGAACTCTAAAAACTAAGTTTTATAATTTTTCAAGTTATATTTTAATTATTAAAAATTATGGTTAGTGCCAAAAAATGTTAATTAACTTAAAAAATCAATTTGAGATATTAAATGATCTCTAAATGTTTTAAAATGTTTATGGGGAGTTCTATGGAGTTTATATTTTAGTGGATACAAAAAAATTAAGTCATTTAGATGTCTATTTTACACAAAATTAATTTTCTTCGTGTTTTAGGATTGGTGAAGATTTAGTGTATTCTTAATGACTTAACTCATGAAATTATTTCCAAAGGATGTACTAGTCATGGTGAACCTTCCAAAATTTTCTTAGAATTTTCTAACCAACATGGTAATTGTCATAATTATTTTATGCAAATAATAGACATAAATTTGAAAAATATGGATCTCTGTCTGAGGATCTCCTCTAACTTTAAAAAAATTAAAAGATATCCTCTAAGATTGAGGCAACAACATGCTAAAATTTCAATCCATGGTGATATGCCTATAAGCATTGAGAATCAAAACATTAAAATTAGTGTTTATTTAATTAAAAATAAAATATGCATCACTTGGACTTAAAGTTATTTCCACATTATTCTCCTCTGTTCATTGAGCAAGAGGGTATTTTTATTTATTTTTTTGTGATCATTCTACACTAAGATATGAATTTTTAAAGTTAGGGCTATTTATTTAAATAAGAAAATCCCTATTTTTCTATTTAAATGCACGACACTGACTGTATCCTAGGCATCCTCGAAACTCCATACAACGCGCTCCCATTCGACGCCGCCATCCATGCAAGCTTCTGACTCGACCCGCAGTTCATGTAAGGAAGTGTTGTCTAGCAAGATCTCATCCATTGATGAGATAAACAAACGATCAGATGGCTCCCCGTCATTGTCCCCGATAGAGTGATCTCGTGACCATCCACACTGAAACCCTAATATCTCAGGCTAGTGTCCACGCTATTTTTGGTTGGAGGAGTTGCCCGCAAGATGCTGTCGGTCACCGGAATCGAAATCCTGTCACCCGCTTCGAAAGGATGTTTTAATCTACATATATATTTAGTTTTAGAAAAATATGAAATCAAATTGACAGCATATTTTGCATAGTTTAAATGAAAGAGTGTTGTACCTCAAATCTTGTATCTATCCTAAAGGATAAACACAAAACTTGAGGATGAGGCTCGATCAAATAAACTAAAGAATATATGACATTCGTTTGGTCTGCAAAACCATTTTATTTATCGACAAGTTCCCTTATATTAAGTTGGGTTTGGACAAGCTTCCTATAAGAGCAAGCCCCTATAGTTAATTACATCATAAATGACCAAAGTCACCTAAGAAGACTGTCGATAAAAATCAAGAAATATTAACTTCAAGGTGTTTCAAAGGGTAGGAATTTTCAATGAGATCGGACATAGAGGTGTGAAAGGGGATTGATTCAAATTTGGAACATTTTGTTGTAGTCCAAAAGAGGAAGAACTAGAGAGTGTCATGGATCCAGAGGAGAACCTCGGTGACTTCCCAAGCCATCTTAATGTTTGGCTCCAGTTTTAAGGAAAAATATTTAGGTGTTTCATCCTGCCAATTTTATTTTTTAGGGCTAACATTTGTGTGAAACTATCACACGAATAGCCTGGAAGATTTGAGGATTTAGGTCGTGACGGACGACAACCTCAGAATCCTAAGACGAGTTAGAGCTTATATTGTATAGAAGGGCTTTATGAAGGCCTAAAGATAAGGTGAGGATTTACGGTGCAAAAGCAAGAAACCTCACGGGCTATGCAAAGGCCTAAAGATAAGGTGAGGATTTACGTTGCATAAGCAAGCAACCTCCAATAGGGCTATACAAAGGCCTAAATATAAGGTGAGGATTTACGTTGCATAAGCAAGCAACCTCAAAGTCTTATGGCTTTGTTATTTAAAGGGTGAGGATTTACGTTGCATAAGCAAGCAACCTCGAAGTCCTATGACTTTGTTGTTTAAGTAAGGTGAGGATTTAAGTTGCATAAGCAAGCGACCTCAAAGTCCTATGGCTTTGTTGTTTAAGTCTAGGATTTATGTTGCATAAGCAAGCAAACTCGAAGTCCTATGGCTTTGTTGTTTAAGTCTAAGGAATACGTTGCATAAGCAAGCAACCTTGAAGTCCTATGACTTAGTTGTTTAAGTCTAAGGAAGGAGACTGGTGAAGATAGGTTTTGCTGTTGAAGATGGTCGTGCTGCCCACCAAGCTAGCTCCAAGCTGCTTGCCACAATGGAAGACAGGTTTTGCTGTTGAAGATGGTCGTGCTGCCCACCAAGCTAGCTCCAAGCTCTTGCCGGAAGACAGGTTTTGCTGTTGAAGATGGCCGTCTGCCCCACCATGCTAGCTCCAAGTCCTCACCGAAGACAGGTTTTGCTGTTGAAGATGGTCGTGCTGCCCACCATGCTAGCTCCAAGCTCCTTGTCACCATGCTAGCTCCAAGCTCCTTGCTGCGACGACAGGTTTTGCTGTTGAAGATGGTCGTGCTGCCCACCATGCTAGCTCCAAGCTCCTTGCCGCAACAGCAAGCAACCTCGAAGTCCTATGGCTTTGTTGTTTAAGTCTAAGGAAAGAAGATTGGTTTAGCTGGGGAAGACATCTATGGCTTTATTGTTTAAGTCTAAGGAAGGAAGATTGGTTTAGCTAGGGAAGACAGGTTTTGTGTTGAAGATGGCCGTGCTGCCCACCATGCTAGCTCCAAGCTCCTTGCCGCGACAAGTTTGAGATATCTAGATGTGTGTTTGCCCACCATGCTAGCTCCAAGCTCCTTGCCGCGACGAGTTTGAGTTTTCTAGTGTGTCAAGTTATAATATTAAATTAGGTGGCCCTATGGTTAAAGTTCTTTAAATTTTATGGGGGCATGTTAAAGTTGATTAGAGCAACACCGGTTAGGATCCTACGGTTCCCTCTTTTCGGCACCATTATTTTCAATTGGATTTACTTAGTCCAAATGAATTTACTAAACTGAACTTAATGAGTTCCATAATTTCATTTAAATCATGGGAAGCCTCGTTAGCATCCGTAGGTTACCTCCTCCGAGGAATTGGCGATCATTCAATAGAGTCATCTTAATTTTGTTACATTTTGTAGTTTTGTGTGATTTTGAGTTGTTTTATATTTTGAATGTTGTGGCGATGAATTTTATCTTGGTTGATTTTAGTTTTTTATTTTAGTTTTTGTTTTGGTTTTGTGGCTATCTTGATAGTTTTAGTTTTCATGTAGGGTGATATCGTTGTTTAGTATGCAAGTTTGCAGGTATAAAAGCATAGTATGAAAGTACAAGAAAGACAATGCTGNGCTTCATCCCTAAGCTCTTTGGGACCTAACAAAGGTGTGAAGAATCTCTGATTGAGGCTACATCTCTCGGAGTAAATGTATAACTCACTCACTCTCCCGAGCCTTTGCAAGTTCTACATTTACAATGGCTTGATTTCATACCATGTTTACCATATGGATGTGTTCGTCTCTTCAAGATGAACATTTTAAAAAAATAATCACTAAAATCCATTTAGAAATGAGGGAGATTTTAAGCTTTTAAAATGAACGATTCTCTGTCAAGGCTATCGGGGATGATGAACGGAGGCCATCCACTCGCGCGTGTATTGAATGGACGATGGAGATCAAGCCGGATGATCATCCGGGGCGATACAGCGCGACGCGTGGCAGCTGACTCAGAAGGCAGCGTCGAATAGGAGTGCGCCGCATGGCTTTTCGACGGATCCGAGGATCCAGTCAGCCCGCGTTTGAAAAAATAAATACGGTATTTAATAAATTCAGAAAATAGCTCCTAAATTTAAAAAATCCATATCTTTGCATAGAAAATTCACATAAATAAAATAAAAATATCCTCTTGTTCAGTGAATAGAGGAGATTCATATGGAATTAGTTTCACATTAATTTGATGCATAAATTATTTATAAAAAATAAATTAGGGTTAGGGGTTTTTCAATTCTCCATTCATATTGAATTATCATCGTAACCCCAAATTTTTATATGTTGTAGCCTCTATCTAGGTGATAAATTTGAATATTTTTTCAAAGACATAGGAGATCTCTAGACAGAGATCTTAATTTTCTAAGTTTTTATGCATTTTCTATTCAAAAAATTATAGAAAATTTTTTGTGGCTTAAAAAATTCTACAAAAATTCATATGAGTTTCCTATGGCCAGAGTAGTCTTAAGAAATAATTTCATAATTTTTAAAAATAAAAATATCTTTGTTTGAAGCAAATATCAATTTTCTTAAAATATTTAATTTGGAGAATATAAAGATCAAAATCATTTGATTTTTATTGTCTACTATGACTCATGAGTCAGAGAACTCATCATAAAAATTTCAAGTCATTTGAAGGNTTTAACTTATAGATTTCCATATCTTAGTTCACTAGATAAAATAACATCACTTAAGAAAAATTCAAAATAACTACAGTTAATATTAAAGGTATAAGAATGTCTAGTAGTCAAGTCTATAATTTTTTTTTCTTTATTATTTTCAAAGAAAATTACAAATTATTCATATTAAAGTCACTTAGAATATCCTTATGAAAAAAAACTTCATGGTGCTAATACTGAAATATAAGTTTAGAAAATGTAGTCAAACCTTCTTCTTTAAGTTGATTCAATTGAATCCAATTTTTAATTAGCCATCTCCTCAAGCTTCGCCTAAAATCTTTTTTCTTGTCTTTTCTTTTCTTTTCTTTACTTCTTTTCTTTTTAAGATCATTTTCAAGCCTTTTTCTTTTATTTTCCTTTTTCTTTCTCTTTTCATTTGAGGATTACTATATCTAGATAGCCTTTAATGATTTTGAACTTCACTATCCCCTTCTTAAGGTTAAAAACTTTTCACATTCCGTCACTTTATAAATTTATTTTAACTTTAATGATTTTTTATAAAGTTTTATTCTTTTCTTCTTACATGAATCTCTAAGATTCTTAATACTTCAAAAATACAAATTTCTTTACTAAAAATATAAAAACATAGTCTTATTCTATCATACCAAATACTCTTATTCTCTAAAATTAACCATTATTATTTAAAAATTTTACTTAAGTTTGCTATATATTTAGAAACATAGATATAGTTATCTAAAGTTACCCTCTAATACCAATGGTCATGTTAAATTTTTTTTTAAATTTTTTGGAAATATAATTAATTGAGGACAAATAAAATTATGTTACTTTTCTTTAAAAAGGAATTTCTCTTCCCCCCAAACTTAAATTTTCAAAAGATTTTAAGTGAAAAAAAGAAAAATTAAAAGTTAAGGAAAACGTTTAATGCATAAAGAAAAAACATACATGTTGAAAGTTCTAATTTGAAACTTAACTCTGAAATAATGCAGATGCTAATATGAAAAGCTACAAGACTTAAAACATTAAATAACACATAATACATATAAAAATTTGCCGAGAAAGACTTAACTACAAATACATTCAACAAAGTACTAAAAAACTAATAGCAGTATTAAAAATAGTCTCACAAATCCACAATTCAGAACACAACACACAACAAAATAAAGTACCACAGTCCACAAACAAAGAGTCTTAATAATAAAGAACAATTAAACATAAACTAAACAAAAATCAAAATAAAGCATCACCAATCATCATCATCTTCTTCTTCATCCCCATCCAAATTCTGCTGCCGATATGGAGTAAAAATAGGGTGAGTAGAAAACTGAACTGAGTGATCACCCTTCATGAATTTGACCACTGCATCATCATAAGCAGCATCATATTCAAACTTCTGTCATATAAAATCATCAAAATTAGAATTTCTGCCCTCCATATTTTTCATTGTATGATCCATTCTCAAATTATCTCCCTGTTGGATCATCATTTGCTCCATAAGTTCTTGGATAGTATGGGAACTAGAAGTACCTGAAGTGGAAGGAATATCCCTAGTCCTACTTCCAGATCTCCATCCAACATCAGATTCATAAGTCCTTATATTGGCAGGCCCAAAAGATTTTAGAGGTTCAATTCTTTGTTCTTCTAGTCTATAATCAATTCATGCCTGTTTACATAGTGTGAAGATCAGGGCAGGGTGTGCTAAACCTCTAGTAGTCTCTCCAAAAGCATTAAATTGAGTGTTCCTATAAAATATACATTTATTCTTTTCATCTGCTGGATACAGAAGTTCAAGATGGCTCTATTCCTTATAACCTCACTATAATGATTTGTTAGAATCAATGTTCTAGAAATAAAATAATGTCAGGCCTTAGATACTACATTTAACATAGAAAGAGGAAGTTTACCATAACTCTATTCTTCACCTTCCAAGTTCCTCTTCCATCAGTATGAAAAGAAAGTACTTCATTTAAGGCCTCATTCGTCGTAAAATACAATTTGTACTGTCATCTATACACATCTTCCAGTTGAGAAAATTCATTAATTTTCCTTGGAGTAAACTCTATTTTCTCACGAACAAACACAAAGTATTCAGAAGTCTTCTTGAATTTGGCGTAGAACTCCATCACTATGCCAATAATTATCTCTGAAGTAAAGTAGCATAAATTCTCCCACAGCTAAGCATTAATTACTCTCTCAACTTATCTTCTTAGATTTTTAAATCCTTGACTCGGAATCACTTTTTTAGTTGTACATTAACTATTGAAGCAAATGTTGGCCTTGTAATTTACAAACTTTTGATCATCAAAATCTACCTTTCTCTTTTCTTTGCTCATTCTAGGTGTCATGGTAAATCTACAAAAATTTGATAAAATCCAAATAAATTCCTAAAAATTTTGAAAATCATAATGTGGAACATTTTAAACTTTATCTACTAAGTAAGAGTTCTTCGCCAAAGGATTTTCTCAAAATCTTCAAAAAAATATCTCAAAATTTTGGATCTCGGCAATGTAAGATAAATCCTTAGTGAAAATAAAAAATTTTGAGTTCAAAGTGTAGCTCGTACCTAGAGAAGATAAAATCCAAGCTTTGTTTGCCTTAAAATCCAAGCAATAGCAAGCCTCGAGTGCAAAAATCAGGGGTTGAAGGGGACTCAAGGGGTAAAAATGGTGTTTCAATGTGCAAATCATAAATTTTAAGGGCGTTAGGGTTGGTTCGGGTTAAGGGCGCTGTCGGCGCCCATTCGGCGTTGTCGGCACAAGTGGCCAAAAAATCCATATTTTGATTTTTTTTCAATTTTCAATTTTCACTCAATTTACTCTAAAGTTTAGTTAGTCTTTCTGAACATTAATTTTCACCTAAAAATAATTAACAAACAAATATTTTCACAAACAACACCAAACTAGCTTTTGTATATGAAAATACAGGTTTTACAACTACATTTTCTTATCACATTTTCGCATATTCAAAGCAAACTAAATTATAATTCAGCATCAAAATCAAGGCACAACACTAGAACGCTAACATAAAACTATACATATAATCAAAGTTCTAAAGCAAAGTAAAGTAAATCAAATCCACCCAGTTACATTAAAACATAAGTATTTTAAAATAGTAGAGAGTCCAACTTCTTTAATTAATCTGCCTCTTCTCAGTACTTTCTCCTCCTCTAATATCTCCCATAGACTGGTAATGGACATATAAATGGTAGAAGGGTCATTACGGGAACCGATCAATAAAATTTTCATCGATCAATCCATTTTTCTTGAACATATGTACCAATCTTACTTCAACTATTCTTGTGTGATTGTCGACACTATTTTGGCTGGAGGAGTTGTCTGTAAGAAGTCGTCGGTTACCTGAATCGAAAATCACATCACTCACTTCGGAAGGACGTTTTTATTTACATATATATTTAGTTTTAGAAAAAAATGAAATCAAACTGACCCCATATTTTTCAAAGTTTAAATGAAAGAGCACTGTACCTCAAATCAAGTATCTATCCCGAAGAATAAACACAATACTTGAGGATGAGGCTCGATCAAATAAACTAAGTAATATATGACATCTATGGTCTGTGAAACCTTTATATTTGCCGACAAGTTCCTCTATTTAATATAAAGAATTAAATAGAGTTTATATTAAGCTAGGTTCGGACAAGATTCCTATAAGGGTGACCCCTATAGTTAATTACATCTTAAATGACCAAAGTCACCTAAGAAGACTCTCGATAAAAATTCCCCTATAGTTAATTACATCTTAAATGACCAAAGTCACCTAAGAAGACTCTCGATAAAAATCTAGCCTATAGTTAATTACATCTTAAATGACCAAAGTCACTTAAGAAGACTCTCGATAAAAGTCAAGAAAGTAGTTAATTACATCTTAAATGACCAAAGTCACCTAAGAAGACTCTCGATAAAAATCATGAAATATATCTTAAATGACCAAAGTCACCTAAGAAGACTCTCGATAAAAATCAAGAAATATTATCTTCAGTAAATTCAAAATGGTAGGACTTTTCAATGAGATCGGACGCAGAGGTGTGAAAGGGGATTGGTTCAAATTTGGAACATTTTGTTATAGAGTCCAAAGGAGGAAGAACTAGGGGATGTCCTTGTTGACCTCATTTTTAATTGAGCTTTAGTTTTTCCTCTGTTATAGCCTAAGGTCGTGTCATAGGATTTTCCTATTGACTATTCTTAGAAGACTAGACATGGAACCGTCACCATTAGAAGTTTCAAACTCTTCTCTAATCAACTTGAAGTTCCACATGTTGGTCTCAACCTCTAAATACTTAGTAGGTCAGGTCACTATGGGGGAAACTCAGGATGAGTCTCCCTTAGGATTGTTGGACCTTAGGGTTGACATTGGGTGTTGGTCTGAAGCTAAGCCATTCACTACACTCATCTACACTCACAATCACTCACAACCTACTCAAATTTCTAGCCTAGATCCCTTGATCTTTTGGGATACTCATGTAGATGGTCCCCTAAAACTCAAATTTCTAGCCTAGATCCCTTGATCTTTTGGGATACTCATGTAGTTGGTCCCCTAAACCTACTAGCCCTAGGGTTATGGTTTGGCTAAGAAAACTATGTAGAGGATCCAAAATGGGGTTCTCATTGGTCCTTGGCTTATTGGTGATGCTTGGTACCCCAAATTACCAAAATACCCCTCTTGGACCCAAAATTCCAAAAATTCCAAAAATTCCCAAAAAATCCCAATAAATCTTAAATTTTTTCAGTTTTATTTTTCTCAACTACCACATAATCCAATTTGGCCAATTTGACCATCTTTAACCAAAACCCTCAAATTGCCCTTTAAAGACCCAAATTTCCCCAAATCCAACTCAAATGTCCATCAATTGGGTCTCAATTGACCCCAAATCCAATCCTAAACTCAAATTCACTCCCCCAAATCCAACTCAAATGTCCATCAATTGGGTCTCAATTGACCCCAATTCCAATCCTAAACTCAAATTAACTTTTGATATGACCAAAATAAACTAAATCCAAGCTTAATTGGTCCATGAATTGAGCCCAATTTTGATTTGGGTCAAAACCCCAAATTTGACCATATGACTTAATCTAACCAAATTGAACCCATGGCCTAGTCAATTGGCCCCAATAGATGTTGAAAAATCTTGATAACATTCTTATACATCAAAATCAACCATAAATTGACCTTGGTAAAGCCTCAAATCCATTTGATTTTGGCTTAAATCTAATTCCCAAATTTAGCCCCAAATTAGCTAAGTCCCCAAATTTCACCCAATTGATTGCCTTAATTACCAAATTGGCATCCAATTCATGTTGAAAACTCTTCATGAGGTCCCTATTGACTATTTATAATAATCAATTTGGACTTAGCCCAGGCCTAACCCAAGCTAGACCCAAGCCTAGCCCAACATGACCAAATTGATTAAATTTCAAAATTCCTTCAAATTGACCCCCCAATTGGACTCAAAACCACTTCCATCCTTCGCCAAAGTTGTTCCTTATGATCATATACACAATTTTGATCAATAAATTGGGCAAATTGACGTAGCTAGCCTAACCCAAACCCAAGTTTTTGTCATTTTCACCCACTTGGACCAATGCACTAAATGTGACCTAAGCCTAAGGCCACCAAATTAACTCCACCACAACCATTAGTTGGACTTAGTGACCAGTCCAAACAACATGAAATCACCTAAATCATGTCATGTACCAAAGGTCCCCCGAATTAAGAGATCTTATTTCCAAAAATGCACATGCTTAAGATATTTTTGCCAAATCTAAGCACATTTGCATTAAATTGTTGTGATGGATTCCTCTGCGTTCCCTGAGCTCCTAGCCACCTCCCCCTGGCCGGCCGGCCAACCTAGTGGCCGGAGAAGCCCAAAACTGAGAGCCACCCCCATGGCACTTCACCCAAATCAAACTCAGAGGCCAGCTCATCCAATTCAAATTGAAGAGCTCCTCTGCCCTCCACCTAAGCACCACAATGCACCCAAACTTATGCCCTGAGAGCCACCCCATGGTCATTTTTATAAAAACTCACCTTCCACGGCCATAGGAGGTGTTCTAAAATTTCCTTAGAGATGTCTCTCCGTATAAAAACTCACCTCCCACAGCCATGGGAGGTGTGCTGAAATTTTCTCAGAGAGGCCTCTCCAAACTTCACAAAGAGCTTCCGCCATGGGAAGTGTGCTGAAAATTTCTCAGAGAGGCCTCTCCAAACTTCACACAGAGCTTCCCATTCCAACCATTTTCCCTCACCCATTCCCATTGCCGGAGCTCAATTTTGAGCTTGAAACCCTGTCAAAAACCAAGACAGAACCCAATACACCTCCAAACTTCACCAAACTTCAATTTCTTGTGCCCACACCTTCACAAGAGTGAAAGAATCCAAAGCCCCATCAAATCCCCCATCCACAGAACCTCTACCATAGCTCTAGAGCAACACCTGAAATCGAGCTTGGTCGAATTCATACCTAGGCCTTACACAAAGACCAGGGACTCAATCTCTAGCCTCCTTGGACCCAAAAAAATGTGTCGAGCACCTCTGATTGAAGCATCCCTTCTCAGAGTTAGCCTCCTTGGACCCCAATGAACGTGCCGAGCACCTCTGATCGAAGCTTCCCTTCTCAGAGCAAAGTATAAACTCCTAAAGAATGTGTCGAGCACCTCTGATTGAAGCCTCCCTTCTCAGAGCAAAGGTATAAAACACCTTCCTCCTCCCGAGCTTATTTTGATTCTCCATTTACTTAAACTTGATTTCATGGCATCTTAACCATATGGATGTGTTCGTCTCACTACCTTCTCCCGAGCTTATTTTGATTCTCCATTTACTTAGGCTTGATTTTATGGTACATTAACCATATGGATGTGTTCGTCTCACTTAGACGAGTCCATAAGATTAAACACAAAGTGATTTGGTTGAGTCTAGGCTGAGATCTTGAGTTTTTAGTGTGGACGGGTACGGGATCATTCTATCGGGGACGATGACGGGGAGCCGTTCGATCGAGCATGTATCAAATGGATGGGGGAGATCAAGCCAGACAGCACTTTGGAACATAAACAACAGGCCGAGTCAGCAAGCTACGTGGACGGCAGAGTCCAACCAGAGCGCACCACGCATGCCTTTGGAGCGGTCGTAGGTTGAGGTGGCACGCGCGGTTTAAATAGATAAATAGGGCCTTTTCTTATTTATTAAAATGCCCTTAACTTAGAAAATTCATAACTTTGTGTAAAAAAATCACAAAAATAAAATAAAAATACCATCTTGCTCAGTGAATGAAGAGGAACAATGTGAAATAAATTTCAAGTCCATTTGGTACATATTTTATTTTTAATTAATTAAACACTATTTTTAATCATTTAATTCTCCATGCATAATGGCACATGACCTTGGCTTAGAATTTTGACATGTTGTAGTCTCTATCAGGGAAATTATTCTCTAATTTTTCCAAAGTTAGAGGAACTTCCTATAAGGAGACCCATATTTTTCAAGTTATTTCACATTATTTTTTTAAGATAATTATGAAAATTAGCATATTGATTATTAAATCTTAAGAAAATTTATGAAGGTCCATCACAACTAGAGAAGCCTTTGGAAATAATTTCATGGATCAAGTCATTTAAAATATCCTTAAATTTTATAAATACTAAATCAATAAGATAATTAATTTTGGAAAATATAAACATTTAAATGACATCATTTTTGACCTCCACCGTGATTTATGATCCAGAGAGCTCATCATAAAAATGTCAAAATATTTTGAGTCCATTTGACACCTTAAGTTGATTTTTAAACATAAATATCACTCTTAGCATTTAAATAATTTTTAAAAAATCAAAATCTAACTCAAAAAATTATGGAACTTTGTTTTTTGAGATCTTTGTGATCAGGGGTATTTTCTAAAAATAAAATAATATTTATAATAAAAACTCGATTTTTTAACCTATTTTAAATATTTAAATAATTAAAAATCCATAAAAATCACAAAAAAAATTAAACTCATGAAAATGTTCTAAATTGCTTCAAAGTAAAAATTCATAAAAATCACAAAAATAATAAAACTCATGAAAATGTTCTAAATTGCTTCCCCACTTAGGAACAATTAAAATATTTTTCCTGATTTTCTAAATAAAGATATTGAATTTCAAAGCATAAAAATAATTTTTTTTAAAAGGCTAAAAAAGACTTTTCACTAAAATAATTCCAATAAACCAAGAAAAAATCAAAAAAATATAAAATTTGCTCCTCTGAGTTCTCTAACCTTAGGGAGATTTTTTCAAAAATATAAAACTTAATTTTCACCACTTAAAATATTTTACTTTTATTAAATAGCCCAAAATTTAAAATAATTCTAATAAATCACAAAGAATTCAAAAAAATTATGAAATTTTGTCCAAAGGCTTTTCTGGTCTAGTTCTACTTCCAATAAAAATTTCAAAGGATTATAATTTACCTTGGTCAAGTTAGGAATTTTCTTTGGAAAATCCTATTTTTTACATTAAAATAATTATATAAATTAAATCAAATTTTGAAAAATCACATTTTCTCCTCCAATGTCTCAATTGACCCATGAATGGGGTTGGATAAAAATTTCAAAGTCATTTGAATTGAATTTGACAAATTAAGAAGTGTTAAAGAGCCTTAGGGGCAAATGTGTAATTTTGGAAATTTTGCCTTAATTAACATTTAGGATTAATTCAAGGCTTAGGGGCAAATGTGTAATTTTGGAAATCTTGCCTTAATTAACATTTAGGCTTAAGTCAAAGAGTAGGGGGAATATGTGCAATTTTGGAAATTTTGCCTTAATTAACATTTAGGCTTAATTCAAGGAGGGAAAATGGGTAACCTCGAATCTTAATCCATTTAGTTGATGCTTGAAACACAAGGGGTTAATTGGTAGAATCCAAAGTCACTTTCCTCATTAAAAAAAAATTAAGATTAATAAATTTCTAAATTATTAAAATTTGGAAGTTTATTAAAATTAAATGATCCTGGACTTAGGGGTATGACTTTTAAAGTAAAAAATTAATCAATTTAATGCCCCTATCTTGATTTTCAAATAAAATTCAAATCATGGATCATGACCACTTAAAGCTTAACCCTTTTTGAAACTAATTAAGACACTCACCTAGGTCTTAAGGGCTTAGTGGTGACTTAGGCTAAATTAAAATTGACTAAAAGAAGATTAGAGAAATAAACATAATTATATCAAAGAACTTTGAAACATCACTAAGTCTAATTAGGATTAAGAATTTGGCTAAGTGCTCAAATTACACAAACTTTCCCCTTTAAGGGTCTTGACCCACATAATTTTCAAATTAAATGATAAATGATAATTAACCTATTCTCAGAGATAATTGGGACATCAGAGTTCACTGATTAATAAGGGTATTCACAAGATGAACCATTAAGCAACATAATAAGTTTAAATGGACTCGAGGCTTTTAACTAGTTGGTGAGAGAGAAGCATGGACCTGTTTCCACCTCTTAACTTGTTGGATACCTCAAAGACCTATTACACTTAATATGCTGTGCTTAATGAAATCATTCTTAATTAAACTTTTAAGGAATCACCAAAATATGATATAAGGTTAGGAAAATTACCAAAATTTTACTTTTTCTGCTCTTCATAAACTGCCTTAACATGCATTTTAAGTTTCGGGTGGTGGAACGAGAAGACTCGCTAGGTACGCTTTTACAGTTTATAATATTGTTTTTCTTCTGCCTTTTCCTTACATGTTTCGTACTTGAATTTACCTACATAAACTTGAATGTTAACCATAACCATAACCCAAAACCAAAACTAAAATCAACCAAGACAAAATTCACCGCCACGACATTCAAAATATAAAACGATTCAAAATTTAATCACAAACATCACACAAAATCACAACTTTAACTAAAATAAGATGTCTCTATCGGATGATCGGGAATCCCTTGGATGAGGTAACCTACGATTGCTAACGAGGCTTCCCATGGTTTAAATGAAATTATGGAACTCATTAAGTTGGGTTTAGTAAGTTCATTTTGACTAAGTGAATCCAATAGAAAATAGTGATGTCGGAATCTCATTAAGTTGAGTTTAGTAAGTTCATTTGGACTAAGTGAATCTAATATAAAATAGTGGTGCCGGAACGTGTTGGGTTTAGTAAGTTCATTTGGACTAAGTGAATCCAATAGAAAATAGTGATGCCGGAACGAGAGTTGGGTTTAGTAAGTTCATTTGGACTAAGTGAATCCAATAGAAAATAGTGATGTCGGAACGAGCCGTAGGATCCTAACCGGTGTCACTCTAATCAACTTTAATATGCCCTCATAAAATTTAAAGAGCTTCAACCATAGGTCCATCTAATTTGACATTATAACTTGACATGCTAGAAAACACAAACTCATCGCGGCAAGGAGCTTGGAGCTAGCATGGTGGGCAGCACGACCATCTTCAACAGCAAAACCTATCTTCCCCAGCTAAACTAATATTCCTTCCTTAGACTTAAACAACAAGGCCATAGAACTTCGAGGTTGCTAGCTTATGCAACGTAAATCCTCACCTTATCTTTAGGCCTTTGCATAGCCCTGCTATGCAATATAAGCCATAACTCGTCTTAGGATTCCGAGGTTGTCGTTTGTCACGACCCAAATCCTCACATCCTCTAGGCTATTCGTGTGATTGTTTCACACAAATATAAGCCCTAACAAAATAAAATTGACAGGATGAAACACTTAAATACTTCTCCTCAAAACTAAAGCCAAACATTAGGATAGCTTTAGAAGTCACCAGGGTTCTCCTCTTGATCCATGACATCCCTTAGTTCTTCTTCCTTTGGGTTCTATAATAAAATATTCCAAATTTGAACCAAATCCCCTTTCACACCTCTACGTCTGATTTTGTTAAAGAATCCTACCCTTTGAAATTCTTTGAAGATAATATTTCCTGATTTTTATCGAGAAATTGAAAAGTCCTACCCTTTGAAACTCCTTGAAGATAATATTTCCTGATTTTTATCGAGAGCTAGAGTCCTACCCTTTGAAATTCCTTGAAGATAATATTTCCTGATTTTTATCGAGAGTCTTCTAGTGACTTTGGTCATTTAGTGTAATTAACTATAGGGGCTTGCCCTTATAGGAAGCATGTCCAAACCCAGCTTAATATAAACTCCCTATTCTTTGAAATTCCTTGAAGATAATATTTCTTGATTTTTATCGAGAGTTTCCTTAAGTGGCTTTGGTCATTTAAGATGTAATTAACTATACCTGATTTTTATCAAGAGTCTTCTTAAATGACTTTGGTCATTTAGGATGTGATTAACTATAGAGGCTTGCCCTTATAGGTTTCTTAGGTGGCTTTGGTCATTTAAGATGTAATTAACTATAGGGGCTTGCCCTTATAGTAACATGTCCAAACCCAGCTTAATATAAACCCTATTTAATCCTTTATATTAAATAAGGGAACTTGTTGTCAAATACAAAGGTTTCGCAGACCAAACAGACGTCGTACTTTCCTTAGTTTATTTGATCGAGCCGCATCCTCAAGTCTTGTGTTTATCCTTTGGGATAGATACCAGATTTGAGGTACAGTGCTCTTTCATTTTAAACTATGAAAAATATGGGGTCAGTTTGATTTCATACTTCAACGTCCTTCCGAAGCGGGCGACGGGATTTTGATTCCAATGACCGACAGCATCTTACGGGCAACTCCCCACAAACCAACCCGAAATAACACCGATAGTCCTGGATCCAGAGGAGAATCTCGGTCACTTCCCAAGCTATCCTAATGTTTGACTTTAGTTTTGAGGAGAAATATTTAAGTGTTTCATCCTGCCAATTTTATTAGTTAGGGCTTAAATTCGTGTGAAAATTCACACAAATAGCTTGGAAGATGTGAGGATTTAAGTCGTGACGGACGACAACCTCGGAATCTTAAGATAAGTTAGGGCTTATATTGTATAGCAGGGCTATACAAAGACTTAAGGATAAGATGAGGATTTACTTTGCATAAGCAAGCACCCTTGAAATTTTATGGCTTTTATGTTTATATCTAAGGAAAGAAGATTAGTTTAGCTGGAGAAAATAGGTTTTGCTGTTGAAGATGTCTGTGCTGCCCACAATGCGAGCTCCAAGCTCCTTGTCGCGATGAGTTTAAGTTTTCTAGTGTGTCAAATTATAATTTCAAATCAGGTGGCTCTATGGTTGAAGCTCTTTAAATTTTATAGGGGCATGTTAAAGTTGATTAGAGAGACACCGGTTAAGATCCCACGATTCCCTCGTTCCGACACCATTATTTTCTATTGGATTCACTTAGTCTAAATAAATTTACTAAACTAAACTTAATTAGTTCCATAATTTCATTTAGACCGTGGGAAGCCTCGTTAGCAACCGTAAGTTACCTCCTGGTGAGCCTAATAGTTGCAATTATAATTTTGTTTGATGTTTGTGATTAAATTTTAAGTTGTTTTACATTTTGAATTATGTGGAGTTAAATTTTATCATGGTTGATTTTAGTTTTAATTTTTGTTATGGTTTTGTGACTATCCTAATAGTTTTAGTTTTCATGCAGGGTGGCGTCGTTGTTTAGCAAGCAAATTTGTAGGTATAACAGTACAGTATGAAAGTACAGGAAAGATGACGCTAAAAAAAACTGTAAAAGCATACCTGGTGAGCCTTCTCGTTCCACCACCTGAAACTTAAAAGGCATGTTAAGGCAGTTTATATGAAAAAGGGAAGTAAAATTTTGACGACTTACCTAACCCTAGGTCATATCTTGGTGGGTCCTTATTAATTTAATTAAGGATGATATTTTTCAAGCAAAACATATTAAGCTTAGTAGCTCTCCGAGGTATCCAACAGGTTAAGAGGAAGAAGCAGGTTCATGCTTCCCTCTTATCACCTGGTGAAAAGCCTCGAGCTCATTTAAACTTATTATGTTGCTTAATGATCCATCGTATGAACACCCTAATGCTTAGTGAACATTGATGTGTCAATTATATCTAAAAGTAAGGTACTTATCATTTGTAATTTAATTTTGAATATTAAGTGCGTGAAGACCCTTAAAAGACAAGTTAGTGTTATTTGAACACATAGCCAAACTTTGGTCGTAATTTGGCTTGTAGTGTTTGAAAAAATTTCTAGTTGTGTTTGTTTTTCTGATCCTCATTTAATCAGTCTTGAGCTAACGTAGATTACTATTAAGCCCGTAAAACATGGGTCAGTGTCTTAATTAGTTTTGAAAAGGGTAAGCTTTAGGTGGTCATGATTCATGTTTTGAATTTCATTTGAATATCAAATAGGGGTATAAAATTGATTAATTATTTACTTCAAAAGTCATACCCCTAAGTCCTGGGTTCATTTTATCTTAATAAACTTCCAATTTTTAATAATTTAGAAATTTTTTAACTTATTTTTTCAATTAAGAAAGTGAGGTTGGTTTCTTGCAATTAACCTCTTGTGTTTCAAACATCCAAATTAATATCAGAGGTTTCCCATTTTCCTCCTTGAATTAAGCCTAAATGTTAATTAAGGCTAAATTTTCAAAATTACTCATTTTTTCCTAAGGCTCTAACACTTCATAATTGGTCACATTCAATTCAAATGACTTTGAAATTTTTATTCTACCTCATTCATGGGTTAATTAAGACAATAGAGGAGAAAATGTGATTTTTTAAAAATTTAATTTAATTTAAATTATGTAATTATTTTCATGCAAAAAAAAGGATTTTTCAAATAAACCTCCTAACTTGACCAAGTTAAANTGACTTTAAAATTTTTATCCTACCTCATTCATGGGTCAGTTAAAACATGAGAGGAGAAAATGTGATTTTTCATAATTTAATTTAATTTATATAATTATTTTAATACAAAATTAGGATTTTTTTAAAAAAAATTCCTAACTTGACCAATATAAATCCTAATCCTTTGCAATTTTTACTGGAGATAGACTTTGACCAGAGAGGCCTTTGAACCAATTTCATGATTTTTTGAGTTTTATTTGAATTTTAAGAATTATTTTAAATTCTGGGTATTTATTAAATATAAAATATTTTAAATAGTTGAAGAAAAGTTTTATATTTTTGAAAAATCTTTCTGAGGTCAAAGAACTCACAAAATAAAATTTTATATTTATCTAAGTTTTATATGATTTATTGGAATTATTTTTAGTGAAAACCCATTTTTATCCTTTAAAAATTATTTTTAAGCCTTAAAATTCAGAATCTTTATTTAGAAAATCATGAAAAATATTTTAATTATTCCTAAGTGCTTAGAAAATAATTTAGAACTTTTCCATGAATTTTATTATTTTTGTGATTTTATGGATTTTTATTATTTAAATATTTAAAATAGGTTAAAAATCAACTTTTTATTTTAAAATCCATTTTATTTTTAAAAAATACCCCTGATCACAGAGAACTCAAAAAACCTAGTTTTATAATTTTTCAAGTTATATTTTTATTTTTAAAAATCATTGTAGTGCCAAAAATGTTAAATCAAAATGCTTTGGAATTTTTTTATGGAAAGTTCTCTCGATCCTAAATAATAGTGGAAATTAAAAATCAAGTCATTTTTTTCTTTGTATTTTTTAAAATTAATTATCTTAGTAATTTAGGGTTTGTTAATATTAAGTGTATTTTGAATGACTTGGCTCATGAGAAATTTTCTTAAAGGCTCTCTGGTCATCATATATCTTCTAAAATTTTCTTGGATTTTTTTAAGCAACATGCTAATTTCCATGATTTTTTTAAGAAAATAATGCACATAAACTTAAAAAAAATATAATTCTCTATCTAGGGACCTCCTCTGACTTTGAAAAAATCAGGGAATGTTCCCTAAGATAGAGGCAACAACATGCTAAAATTTCAAGCCATGGTGATATTACTACATGCATAGAGAATCAAAACATCCAAAGGAGTGTTTAATTAATTAAAAATAAAATATGCATCAAATTGACTGCAAATTATTTTCACATTATTCTCCTCTATTCACTGAGCAAGAAGGTATTTTTTTTTATCTTTATGATTTTTCTAAACCAAGATATGAATTCTTAAAGCTAGGGATAATTTTCTGATTTTTTAAATTCCCTATTTATCTATTTAAACGTGCGGCGCTAATTGTATCCTAGGTAGCTCCAAAAGCACTTGTGGCACGCTCTGTTTGGATGCCGCCATCCACGTAGTCGCTGAGTCGACCCACGGTTCATGTAAGGAAACAATGTCTGACTCGATCTCCTCAGTCCATCCAATACACGCGCGATCGGACGACTCCCAGTCATTGTCCCCGATAGAGTGATCATGTGATCGTCCACACTAAAATAATAAGATCTCAGCCTAGACACAACCAAATCACCTAGGGTTTGATCCTATGGACTCTTCTAAGTGAGACGAACATATCTATATGGTAATCATGCAATTAAATTAAGCCAAATTAAAGGGAGAATCAAAATAGGCTCGAGAGGAGGAGAGGTTCAATACCTTGGCTCTGAGAAGGAAAGTTTTGATTAGNGGCTAAATCAAAATTGACTAAAAGAGGATTAGAGAAATAAACATAATTATATCAAACATCTTTGAAACACCAATAAGTTTAATTAGGATTAAGAATTTGGCTAAGTGCTCAAATTACACAAACTTTCCCCTTTAAGGGTCTTCACCCACATAATTTTCAAATTAAATGATAAATGATAATTAACCTATTCTCAGAGATAATTGAGACATCAGACTTCACTGAGTAATAAGGGTATTCACAGGATGAACCATTAAGCAACATAATAATTTTAAATGGACTCGAGGCTTTTACTAGTCGGTGAGAGAGAGGCATGGACCTGTTTCCCCCTCTTAACTTGTTGGATACCTCAAAGACCTATTACACTTAATATGCTTCGCTTAATAAAATCATCCTTAATTAAACTTTTAAGGACTCACCAAGATATGACATAAGGATAGGAAAATTACCAAAATTTTACCTATTAACTTTTAAGGACTCAACAATATATGACATAGGGTTAGGAAAATTACCAAAATTTTACCTTTCCCATAAACTGTCTTAACATGCATTTTAAGTTTCAGGTGGTGGAACGAGAAGACTCGCCAGGTATGCTTTTACAGTTTATAATATCGATTTTCTTCTGCCTTTTCCTTACATGTTTCATGCTTGAATTTACCTACATAAACTTGCATGTTAACCCAAAACCAAAACTAAAATCAACCAAGACAAAATTGACCGCCACAACATTCAAAATATAAAGCAATTCAAAATTTAATCACAAACATCACACAAAATCACAACTTTAACTAAAATAAGATGTCTCTATCGGATGATCGGGAATCCCTCGGACGAGGTAACCTACGGTTGCTAATGAGGCTTCCCACGGTTTAAATGAAATTATGGAACTCATTAAGGAGGGTTTAGTAAGTTCATTTGGACTAAGTGAATCCAATAGAAAATAATGATGCCGGAACGAGGGAACTGTAGGATCCTAACCGGTGTCGCTCTAATCAACTTTAATATGCCCTCATAAAATTTAAAGAACTTCAACCATAGGTCCATCTGATTTGACATTATAACTTGACACGCTAGAAAACTCAAACTCAACGCGGCAAGGAGCTTGTAGCTAGCATGGTGGGCAGCACGGCCATCTTCAACAACAAAATCTGTCTTCCCCAGCTAAACTAATATTCCTTCCATAGACTTAAACAACAAAGCCATAGGACTTCAAGGTTGCTTGCTTATGCAACGTAAATCCTCATCTTATCTTTAGGACTTTGCAGACTTAAACAACAAAGCCATAGGACTTTGAGGTTGCTTGCTTATGCAACATAAATCCTCACAGAGCTTGGAGCTAGCATGGTGGGCAGCACGACCATCTTCAATAGCAAAACCTATCTTCCCCAGCTAAACCAATCTTCCTTCCTTAGATATCTTCAACAGCAAAACCTTTCTTCCCCAGCTAAACCAATCTTCCTTCCTTAGACTTAAACAGTAAAGTCATAGGACTTCAAGGTTGCTTGCTTATGCAACGTAAATCCTCACCTTATCTTTAGGCATTTGCATAGCTCTTCTATGCAATATAAGCCCTAACTCATCTTACGATTTTGAGGTTATCGTTTGTCACGACCTAAATCCTCACATCTTCCAGGCTATTGGTGTGATTGTTTCACACAAATATAAGCCCTAACAAAATAAAATTGACAGGATGAAACACTTAAATACTTCTCCTCAAAATTGAAGCCAAACATTAGGATAGCTTGGAAAGTCACGAGGGTTCTCCTCTAGATCCATGACATCCCCTAGTTCTTCTTCCTTTGGTTTCTACAATAAAATGTTTCAAATTTTAACCAAATCCCCTTTCACACCTCTACGTCTGATTTTGTTAAAGAGTCCTACCCTTTGAAATTCTTTGAAGATAATATTTCCTGGTTTTTATCGAGAGTCCTATTAAGTGACTTCGATCATTTAGGATGTAATTAACTATAGGGGCTTGCCCTTATAGGAAGCATGTCCGAACCCAGCTTAATATAAACCCTATTTAATCCTTTATACTAAATAGGGGAACTTGTCGGCAAATACAAAGGTTTCGCAGACCAAATAGACGTCATACTTTCCTTAGTTTATTTGATCGAGCCGCATCCTCAAGTCTTGTATTTATCTTTTGGGATAGATATAGGATTAGAGGTACAGTGCTCTTTCATTTTAAACTATGAGAAATATGGGGTCAGTTTATTTCATACTTCAACGTCCTTCTAAAGCGGGCAACGGGATTTTGATTCCGATGACCGATAGCTTCTTACGGGCAACTCCCCACAAACCAACCCAAAATAACACCGACAGTCCTGGATCTAGAGGAGAATCTCAGTCACTTCCCAAGCTATCCTAATGTTTGGCTTTAGTTTTGAGGAGAAATGTTCAAGTGTTTCATCCTGCCAATTTTATTTGTTAGGGCTTACATTCGTGTGAAACTTCACACAAATAGCTTGGAAGATGTGAGGATTTAAGTCGTTACGGACGACAACCTCGGAATCCTAAGACGAGTCAGGGCTTATATTGTATAGCAGAGCTATACAAAGGCTTAAAGATAAGATGAGGATTTACGTTGAATAAGCAAGCAACCTTGAAATCCTATGGCTTTTTTGTTTATATCCAAGGAAAGAAGATTAGTTTAGCCGGGGAAGACATATTTGGCTATTGAAGATGGCCGTGCTGCCCACCATGCTAGCTCCAAGCTCCTTCCTGCAATGAGTTTAAGTTTTTTAGTGTGTCAAATTATAATGTCAAATCAAGTGGCTCTATGGTTTAAGCTCTTTAAATTTTATGGGGGCATGTTAAAGTTGATTAGAGTGACACCGGTTAAGATACCGCGGTCCCCTCGTTCCGGCACCACTATTTTCTATTGGATTCACTTAGTCTAAATGAATTTACTAAACTAAACTTAATTAATTCTATAAATTCATTTAGACCGTGGGAAGCCTCGTTAGCAACCGTAGGTTACCTCCTCCGAGGAATTCCCGATCATCCAATAGAGACATCTTAATTTAGTTGCAATTATAGTTTTGTTTGATGTTTGTGATTAAATTTTAAGTTGTTTTATATTTTGAATGTTGTGGAGGTGAATTTTATCTTGGTTGATTTTAGTGTTAGTTTTTGTTATGGTTTTATGGCTATCCTAATAGTTTTAGTTTTCATGCATGGTGGCGTCATTGTTTAGCATGCAAATTTGTAGTTATAAAAGTACAGTATGAAAGTACAAGAAAGACGACGCTAAAAAAAACTGTAAAAGCATACCTGGTGAGCCTTCTCGTTCCACCACCCGAAACTCAAAAGGCATGTTAAGGCAGCTTATATGAAATATGGAAGTAAAATTTTGACGACCTACCTAACCCTAGGTCATATCTTGGTGGGTCCTTATTAATTTGATTAAGGATGATATTTTTCAAGCAAAACATATTAAGCTTAGTAGCTCTCCGAGGTATCCAACAGGTTAAGAGGAAGAAGCAGGTTCATGCTTCCCTCTTATCACCTGGTGAAAAGCCTCGAGCTCATTTAAACTTATTATGTTGCTTAATGATCCATCCTATGAACACCCTAATGCTTAGTGAACATTTATGTATCAATTATATCTAAGAGTAAGGTACTTATCATTTGTAATTTAATTTTGAATATTATGTGGGTGAAGACCCTTAAAAGACAAGTTAGTGTTATTTGAACACATAGCCAAATTTTGGTCGTAATTTGGCTTGTAGTGTTTGAAAAAAGTTTTAATTGTGTTTCTTTTTCTAATCCTCATTTAATCAATCTTGAGTTAACGTAGATTACTATTAAGCCCTTAAAACCTAGGTCAGTGTCTTAATTAGTTTTTGAAAAAGGTTAAGTTTTAGGTGATCATGATTCATGATTTGAATTTCATTTGAAAATCAAATAGGGGTATTAAATTGATTAATTATTTACTTCAAAAGTCATGTCCCTAAGTCCTGGGTTCATTTTATTTTAATAAACTTCCAAATTTTAACAATTTATAAATTTATTAACTTACTTTTCAATTAAGAAAGTGAGGTTGGTTTCTAGCAATTAACCCCTTGTGTTTCAAACATCCAAGTTAATATCAGAAGTTTCCCATTTCCCTCTTTGGATTAAGCCTAAATGTTAATTAAGGCTAAATTTTCAAAATTACTTATTTGTCCCTAAGGCTCTAACACTTCATAATTTGTCAAATACAATTCAAATGATTTTTTTCCTACCTCATTCATGGGTTAATTAAGACATCAGAGGAGAAAATGTGATTTTTTAAAAATTTAATTTAATTTATGTAATTATTTTCATGCAAAAATAAGGATTTTTCAAAGAAACTTCCTAACTTGACCAATGTAAATCTCAATCCCTTGAAATTTTTACTGGAGGTAGATCTAAACTAGAGAAACCTTTGGACAAAATTTCATGATTCTTTAGAATTTATTTGAATTTTAAGAATTATTTTAAATTCTGGGGTATTTATTAAATATAAAATATTTTAAATTGGAAAAAATAAGTTTTATATTCTTGAAAAATCTTTCTCAGGTCAAAGAACTCACAAAATAAAATTTTATATTTTTCTAAGTTTTATATGATTTATTGGAAGTATTTTTAGTGAAAACCCATTTTTTTGCCTTTAAAAATTATTTTTAAGCTTTAAAATTCAGTATCTTTAATTAGAAAATCATGAAAAATATTCTAATTATTCCTAAGTGCTATGAATTTTTATGAATTTTTAATTATTTAAATATTTAAAATAGGTTAAAAATCAACTTTTTATTTTAAACTCCATTTTATTCTTAGAAAATACCCTTGATCACAGAGAACTCAAAAAACCTAGTTTTATAATTTTTCAAGTTATATTTTTATTTTTAAAAATCATTTTAGTGCCAAAAATGTTAAATCAAAATGCTTTGGAATTTTTTATGGTAAGTTTTGTGGATCCTAAATAATAGTGGAGATTAAAAATCAAGTCATTTTTTTCTTTGTATTTTTTAAAATTAATTATCCTAGTGATTTAGGGTTTGTTAAGATTAGGTGTATTTTGAATGACTTGGCTCATAAAAAATTTTCTTAAAGGCTCTCTGGTCATCATAAATCTTCTAAAATTGTCTTGGATTTTTTTAAGCAACATGCTAATTTCCATGATTTTTTTAAGAAAATAATACACATAAACTTAAAAAAATATAATTCTCTATCTAGGGACCTCCTCTGACTTTGAAAAAATCAGGGAATGTCCCCTAAGATAGAGGCAACAACATGCTAAAATTTAAAGTCATGGTGATATTACTACATGCATGGAGAATCAAAACATCCAAATGAGTGTTTAATTAATTAAAAATAAAATATGCATCAAATTGACTCCAAATCATTTCCACATTATTCTCCTCTTTTCACTGAGCAAAAAGGTATTTTTTTTTATGATTTTTCTAAACCAAGATATGAATTCTTAAAGCTAGGGATAATTTTCTGATTTTTTAAATTCCCTATTTATCTATTTAAACGTGCGGCGCTAATTGTATCCTAGGCAGCTCCAAAAGCACTTGTGGCACGCTCTGTTTGGATGTCGCCATCCATGTAGCCGCCGACTCAACCCACGGTTCATGCAAGGAAACATTGTCCGACTCGATCTCCTCAGTCCATCCGATACACGCGCGATCGGACGGTTCCCTGTCATTGTCCCCGATAGAGTGATCATGTGACCGTCCACACTAAAGCACTAAGATCTCAGCCTAGACACAACCAAATCACCTAGGGTTTGATCCTATGGACTCTTCTAAGTGAGACGAACATATCTATATGGTAATCATGGAATTAAATTAAGCCTAATTAAATGGAGAATCAAAATAGGCTCGGGAGGAGGAGAGGTTCAATACCTTGGCTCTAAGAAGGGAAGCTTTGATTATAGAGTCTCAGCATGTTTTTTAATGTCCAAAGAATCTAGGGATTAAGCCTCTTCCTAAGGTGAAATGTCTAGACCCAAATTCGTCCAAGGCCGATTTCAGGTGTTGGTCTAGATCTATGCTTGGGGCTCTGTGGAAGGGGGATTTGATAGGGCTTTGGCTTCTCTCAATGTGGTGAAGGTGTGGCTGAGTTTAATTTGAGTTTGGTGGACTTTAGAGCCGTGGAGAGCTTTGTCCGGTCTCCGACAAGGTTTTGAGCTCAAAAATTGGGCTCCGGCAAGGGGATTCAGGGCAATGTGGTGGTTGGGTTGCACTGAGGAGGTTTCAAAGGGGTTGTGGGATCAATTTAGGGAAGTATCTTAGAGGAATTTTCAGCTCTCCCTCCATGTCTGTGGAAGGGAGAATTTTATAAAAATGACCTTAGGCTTGCTGCCATGGCCAATTGGGGGGTGAAATGTGCGGCCTAGGTGGACGGCAGAGAGGCTTTAAGCTTCAATTTGGATAAGGTGGCCTCATGGTTAGAATTGGGTTTAATTTCATGGGGGTGGCTCTCGATTTGGCTATTTTCTGACCACTAGACTATTTGACCGGCCAGGGGAGGTAGCTAGGGAGGTCAGATGATCCAGGGTAATATATCACAGCAACATAATGTGTTTAGGCTTTGTTTTGGCAAAAATATCCTAAGCTTAAGCAAATATGACATGAAATCCCTTAATTTATGGGAATTTTGGTACATGGCGTAGTTTAGGTAGTTTTAAGAGGTTTACGCTTGTCATTAGGGTCCAACTAATGGCTGTGGAGTCATTAATTTGGTGACTTTGGGGTAGTTAGGCCATCTTTAGTGCATGGGTTCAATGTGGGTTCAAGTGATCAAAGCTTGTGTTTGGACTATGTTTTCCATGTTAATTGACCCAATTAATTGATCAAAATTGTGTAGATTATTGTTATGAAGATTTTTGGTGAAGGGTTGAAGTGATTTTGAGTTCAATTTGTGAGTGAATTTGAAAGATTTTTGAAATTTGGTCAATTTGGGCATGTTGGGCTAGACATGGGTCTAGGTTGGGCTAGCATTGGTCTAAGTCCAAATTAAATGGTTCAAATGATCAAGGGAGATGTTTTGAATATTTTTCATGAAGGTATGGAGTGGAAATTTTGGGGCTAAGGCCTTTAATTTGGTGAGATTTTGAGANGATCACATCCAACATAAGAGGTAAGAAGAAAATGTATGTGTTATATTGAGAAGGAAAGCACTAGAACTCACATCCAACTCAAGAGGTAACAAGAAAATATGTGCTTCACGTCAGGAAGTAAAACACTTGGGCTCACATCCAATCCAAGAGGTGAGAAGAGAAAATATGTGCTACATTGAGAAGAAAAGCACTAGGACTCACATCCAACTCAAGAGGTAACAAGAAAATATGTGTGTCACGTTAGGAAGGAAAGCACTAAGACTCACATCCAACCTAAGAGGTGACAAGAGAATATATGTGCTACATTGAGAAGGAAAGCACTAGGACTCACATCCAACTCAAGAGGTAATAAGAAAATATGTGTGTCACATTAGAAAGGAAAGCACTAGGACTCACATCTAACCCAAGAGGTGACATGAGAACATATGTGCTCTTATGCAGAAAATATGCATATTCACAAATGAGAATTCGTGGGGAATATATAAATAGAATATGAAAATATGTGAAGGAATAGGAATTTAGGTACTGATTCGGAAATGAGTATTGAATTTTAGTTATCATTTTTGAAAAGAGAGTCGGAAGTCAGGGACCGACCTCAAAGATTAAGAATAAGATGTCATGCTCCATTAAAGGGGGTCTTATACCAATCTCGAAGATGGGGAGTCAAAATTTGGGTACTGACTCTGAGAGTTATATGAAACAGTGTAGAGATGTTGTGATGTTGAATTTGCAGATATGTGTCATGTGAAAAGGTCAATTTAGTTGAAGAAGGTTTGTAGAGTTTGGTGGGGTTTTGTGCAGAATGCAAAATCCTGTGGGGATGTGAAGAGAGTTAATGCGGATAAAGATGGTTGTGCATCATGCACAAAGAGTAAGAAACTCCGAAAGTGAGAGAATCCTCTCAACAGATTCATTTTATTTTCTTATTATTTTTATCACATTTAATTTTTTAAAATATGTCTTTAAAATTATAATTTTAATTGGTTGGTTTTCAAAAGAAGTTTATTTTGTTATTTATTCATTTGTGATTATTTTTACTTAAATTTATTTATTTCTAAAGGTTTGTTGTTTCATTCTTCATTCATTCAAATTCTAAATCAACGCGTGGTTCGTGGCTTCCATCCATCGCACAGAAAGCTGCTGAAAAAAATGCACATTTCTGAGAGAAATATCAATTAGTTTAGTCTAATAAAGTTGTCACAGATCAAACATAGGCTAACGCTTAAAAAGATACAATATATAGTCCAAGTCAAAGTACATTCAAAACATCTCATGCCATGAATACATTGTAGGCCGAATATATCAGATACATATCATGTTGTTATATAAAAAAAGTGAACCCTCTTACCATCTGTATCAAGTACAACGAGCTCTTATCGAGCATACCTTCTAAGCCATGCTCCAGGATAAGAGTTCCCTTCACATGTACTTAGAGGTACAAGCCTCTCATAGCTCGTACGATAGTAGCTCTTCCAGTTCTGGGTCTGGCTCAAATTCATATGGTATTTTGTTGTCGTTCATTTTATGGAAGGTCACGGACACCCTCCAGTGTCGTACCCCTGGAATGCAATGTTTGGAGACATCTGCCCCATTTCCTTTCAGAACCAAAACAGAACCAATTGGCAGCAGAATCTCTACAGTTCCTCTGAACTCACCAGGGTCGATAATGTCAACCACTTTCCTGAATAATATATTGCTCTTGCTTAGAAATGAGACAGTGCAGAAGGGTCTTACAAAACCGTGTGATCAATGTGAGGAGGTATGCAGTCTCCCTCGTCATATATGTTGATGATGCAACTGTTTGGGATGCAGGTAGCTGGAAGTATACTCCATCTGACCTTTCTCTTGATTATCCACTTTATTATAGGAGGTAGTGGATCTACCTGGTCATGTCTAAGGATCCCTGTTGGATTTTCTTTTCTGTAATTTGTAAAATTATTACAACAGCCACACTGAATGGTAATTCTTCCTTTTCCTCTCATCCATTTCCTCACCTCAGAGTATGTTCTTTCCATGAGAAGTCCTGCTCAGCCTCTATCTCTCAAATCAAAGATGTAGTCGAGAATGCTTCGTTTGTCACTCTCGGAGAAAACCTTAATATACAGCTCCAGGCCTTCTAGTTTGTTGACAATTCTTCCTTGGACTTCTTCGTAAAATTCAAATTTTCTTTTATTCACTTTGCTTATTTTGTAGTACTCCATCGTCCTAAGAGTTGATGACTATCGTGGGCATTCCTCCCTCTGAATATTGGCAGGAATCCAAGCTGGCACTGGCTGATCTGGAATACGAGACTCAACATCTAGCAGGATGTACGACCCTGGGCTCCATGGTATATACTGATCTGTCCCCAGTGGGAGGTATGGCTCATCTATCATAAAATCTTAAGTTTGAGACTCATCGGTACTGGAGGCATACTCTTCCTATGTACTAAAGTGTTGTAAATGTAGAACATTGCAATCTGGGCATTCTACAAATGCCCCTGTGGCCGATGTCCCTTCAGGTATCTCAGTGTTGCACGTCGGGCAACCCTTGCATAAAACATTTGAAGCTGAAGGTGCCTCTGGCTCTGTTACAAATCCCGGTTCTTCATCTGTGGTGGGTAGGCTGACAGAAGTTTCATTCATGACTGGATCATAAATATGCCCCTCAAGAATAGGGGTGAGTAAGTTGCTCGCTTCTCTCTGACTTCCGTGTTCTTCTCGTAGAAAATTCCTCTATTTCTTGCGGCTAACATTTCTACATTGTTTCCTGTGAAGCGAAGCATGTGACAGTCATTTGTTATTGGCGGCTACTAGGCCTCTAGCTGGTGTACCTACCATGGAGGGCAGACGACTGGGCCCTTCCATCGGATCTTGCTCTATTATCACGTTCTTGCCTTTGTGTGATGCATTATCTTTGGCGGTCACCTTCATTAGTGAAGGCAATCCCTCTTTCTCCCTTCAACTGACTAAATTCATAAGAGGACCTTCGTAGTCCATGTCAACCTGGTTAAAGTCCATGTTGAAGTCTATGGTACCGCCTTGTGGCGCCATCTCCTCATTTAGTGTGAGGCTCCAACCATCCTTGAAAGCAAAGATCAGCCTTTGTACCAACATTTTTCTGCAGACGATGGGAAAAATGTCAATAGGCTGAAACTTGGCAAGAACAAGAACAAAATTAAGTATTTATTGAGGTAAATTTTAGCTTATTTTAGTGAAATGAATTTTTTATTTATGAATGAATTTAGTTTAATTTTTGTCGAACATTATACTCAAAAGTGTAAAGGAGAAAATTTGAAGTTTTTTTAAAAAGAAAATTTTTGTGGAACATTATACTCAAAAGTGGAAAGGAGAAAATTTGAAGTTTAAAATATTTTTTCAAAATTTTCATTATATTGAGGTTAATTACAAAATTTGGACCCGGTCATAGACATTTGGCCACATAGATAACCCCAAAAAAATCAAAGTTTCAAAGTTTCAAAGCAAGTGAAGGCAAGCGGCATCATGTTGTGTAATAGGTTTTTCAGATATCGTCCATTTATTGGTAACATGGGTCTTTCACCCTGGAAATCCACTAACTGGTAGGCTCCTTTTGTATAGACCTTTTCAACGGCAAATGGTCCCTCCTAAGTTGGCTCAAAATTTTCACCTATTTTGCATCGTGCAAGAATAGACCTTTTGAGCACAAGTACGAGGTCACCAACTTTGAATGTCCTTGAGCGGACCAATTTATCATGGGTTTGTACCATCTTTGCTTGGTAAAGCTCCGAATGTTGTTGTGCTTCTAGTCATTTTCCCTCAAGACTTTCCTGCTCTTTAAGTTTGAGTTTTGCACTTTCTCCTGTTATGAGTTGGTTGACAACAGTAACTCTAAGAGACATTGTCCGGACTTCTAGTGGTAGCACGGCCTCAGACTCGTACATGAGCATATTGGGTGTACAATGAGTGGGAGTCCTGAAAGTCATTCTGTAGGCCCACAAAGCTTCTAATAGTTTGTTGTGCCAATCCTATCTGTTTTCATCTAGTGTTTTCTTAAAAATTTGTACCAGTGCTTTGTTGAAGGCTTTAGCCAGACCATTTTCTCTAGGATAGTAAATTGTAGAGCATCTCTAATTTAAGTCATGTATTTTGACGAAATTGTTGATATTTGTGCTTATGAAAGTTGTCCCATTGTTGGAAATTATTCTTTGCGGTACTCCAAAATGATAGACAATTTGGCTTTTGAAAAATTGAAGGGCGTGTTGTGTCATAACCTCATGTAACGGTACTGCCTCTGCCCATTTAGAGAAATAATCTGTAGTGGCAAGTAGAAACTTGTGTCCTTTGGAGGATGGAGGGTCTATCTGACCTATTATGTCCGTGCCCCAACACTCGAATGGCCACAAGGCAATAGTTGGGTGTAGCACATTTGGAGGCTGGTGTAAGATCACCCCATGTAGTTAGTATTGGTGATATTTTCTCGTTGTATCCATGCAGTCAGACATTATTGCTGGTCAATAATACCCGAGTCTTTTGATCTTCATTTTCATTTTCGGCTCTGACTAGTGAGCGCCACACAATCTGGCATGTATTTCTTTGATAATGTTTTGTGCTTTGGCTCTGCTCAAACACTGTAGCCACATTTGATCGAATGATCTTCTTTATAGAATGTTTCCCATCAGGGTGTAAGACATGACCCTTCTTGTGATATGATGTGCCTCGGACTTCTCTTCTGGCAGTTTTCCAATATACAAATATTCTATTAATGGCTTGCGCCAATCTTCGTTGATGTCTACAACTGTATTTATTGTTTCTTCTTTTTCGAGCTTGTGTAGAGTTTTGAGGTTGATCTGGGACAAAATTCATCTTCCCTGCACTATGATTTCAATGGAATCCTCTAGGGGACATGTCATTTCCTTAGCAAGTTTTACTAGAGCGTTGACATGGGCATTATCTCCCCTATGAATCTGATAGAAAGTTGCATTGGGACTCTGTTCCAGGAGCTTCATCGTGTACTGATGGTATTCTGCTAACCTTAGTTTCAGAATTATGTATTGTCCGGTGACTTGCTGGATGACAAGTTGGAAGTCATCATAGATGGCAATGTTTGTTATATCCATTGAGATTGTTATTCCAAATCTGGTGATTAAAGCTTCATATTCTCCTTCATTGTTGGTGCACGGCTCTGTCAGATGGTATGAGAACTTCAACATACCTTTATCTGGTGTGATAAAGATCAAACAGATCCTTGTTTTGCCTGGTATAAATGTGCCTAATCCTTTGTCTTTTTTTGGCTGCCGAAGGGCCATCGAAGTATATTTCCCAGGGTTGCACACTGAAAAATTCCATTTGTAGTATTTCCTCGTCTGGTAACTTGTCATTGAGAGAGGACCCAACTGGCAGTGGGTGTCTAGCGAGAAAGTCTGCTAGTATATGTCCCTTGATAGCACGGAGGGGCACAAAAGTTATATCAAATTGCAATAAGATCATTGACCATCTTGCTAAACATCCGGAAAGTGTTGGTCGGGTCATTAGATATTGCAACAGATTAACTTTCAAGATTAGGGTAATCTTATGAGAAAGCATGTGATGCCTAAGCTTTTGAGAGGCAAAAATCGATGCTAGACAATGCTTCTCAATAGGTAGATACTTTATCTCCATCTATATTAGGTAACGACTCAAGTAGCAGAGTGCATTTTCTTTATCCTCATCATTAACTTGGGCTAAGAGAGCTCCAAGAGAGTCATCTAGGGCCGCGGTATAAAGTATCAAAGGTTTCCCTGGGGTAGGGGCTGCCAAGACAGAAGGTGTCATTAACAGTTGTTTAACATCCTCGAAGGCCCACTGACATCTCTCTTCCCAAAAAAATTTGACATCCTTTTTAATTAATACCAATCAAGGCTGACACCTACCTGAGAGATTAGAAATAAAGCATCTCCGATATGCCAACTTCCCTGAGAAGGAAAGTAGTTGTTTCAATTTTTTAGGAGGAGGTATTTCCAAGATAGCTTTAATTTTATCCGGGTCGATCTCGATTCCCCGATGATGAACAAAAAATTCCAAAAACTTCCCGGAGGTAACGCCAAAGGCGGACTTTAAGGGATTCATTATAAGATTATATCATCGTAACCATTCAAACACGGTCATCAAATCATACAAATGGTCTATTTTTTGTTTACTTTTGATGACCAAATCATCCACATAACATTCTACTTGTTTATGGATGAGGTCATCAAAAATCTTCATCATTGCTCGTTGATATATTGCTCCGACGTTCTTTAGGCCAAACGACATCACTGTGTAGCAGAAAATTTTGATCGGTGTTCTGAAGGCTGTAAGTGCTGCATCCTCGGGAGCCATCTTGATTTGGTTGTGTCCTGATGATCCATCCACGAAGGAGAAAATTTCATGGGTTGAAGCGATATCTACCATCATTTCTGGTATGGCTAGTGGAAACTCATCTTTTGTACATGCCTTGTTCAAATCTCTCAAATCAACACAAACATGAATCTGTCTGTTTTTATTTTTGATAGGTACAATGTTAGCCAACCATGTGGGGTACTGCTCTTCTTTTACAAAGTTGGCATCTATTAATTTCTTCACCTCGGCGATGACTTGTTGTTCTATTTTGAGGCACATTCTCCTGGGAGCTTATTTTACTGGGGTTATATTCTTGTTCGCCCCAAGTTTATGAACTAAAACTTTTGCAGACAGTCCTGACATTTCATCGTAGCTCCATGCAAAGAAATCTTTGAATTTTGTTAATAGTTTGATCAATTCTATAGATTCTTCGTCATTGAGTAGAGAACTTATAAATGTTGGTCGGGGCTGTTCTTTAGTCCCGAGGTAAATCTCTTTCAATTCATCAACGGTAGATTTAAATTTCTCCTCAAATTCTGGGGGAGCATGTTCTTTTAGTTGATCAGTAGAGTCATCCTCTTTATCGAGGCAATCCTCTTCTGACTCACCAGTAACAACCATGCAAAACTCAGAATCATCGACTGGTTCGACTCTACCAAATATGAGACCCTCTTTTAAATTTGGAGTTTGACTTTTACCATTTCATAATTTTTCAAAAAGTTGAAATTTATCTTTTGGCATTTCTTTTAGTAAGTAGTATTCCACAATTTTTCAAAGTGTTGAAATTTATCTTTTGGCATTTGTTTTGGTAAATGTATAGTATTCCATAATTTTTCAAAGAGTTGAAATTTATCTTTTGGCATTTGTTTTGGTAAATTTCGTAGCATTCCATAGTTTTTCAAAAAGTTGAAATTTATCTTTTGGCATTTGTTTTGGTAAGTTTCCTTTTACCATTCTATAATTTTTCAAAAAGTTGAAATTTATCTTTTGGCATTTGTTTTGGTAAGTGTCCAGGTACCATTCCATAGGTTTTCAAAAAGTTGAAATTTATCTTTTGGCATTTGTTTTGGTAAGTGTACCTGTTGAATTAATTTTCCATAATTTTTTAAGAAGTTGAAATTTATCTTTTGGCATTTGTTTTGGTAAGTGTCCTTGTTAAATTAACTTCTGAACACAAGGTGTTTTGGTAAGTGTCCCTGTTGAATTAACTTTTGAACACAAGGCGAGAAGTAACCAAAAGATAGTTGTTTTGGTAAGTGTCCCTGTTGAATTAACTTTTGAACACAAGGCGAGAAGTAAACAAAAGGCATTTCCATTAATTCATTAGGATCATCATCCAAATTTACATGTTTTTCAAGCTCAGTAGAGGTAGAAGCACAGTAAAATTTGATCAACCTTAAACCAACACTACAGACTTCCTTGACCTCTAAACTCTCAACCTTTTGCGGGAGAATCAATGTAAGGGTCATAGCATTCACATAGTGGTTTATCCGATCATACATTGTTTCATATTAATTTTTCTCTGTATCTTCTAGGGATATCTCGTAATGAGGTTTCTTCTATCTTGTCATCATTAATTATTCTTCAGAAATGTCTTCATCACCAACATTGATGGTTGGCCTAGTTCATTCAACAATTAAATTGATCCTTCCTTGTCCACGTCCTAGGCATCGACCTCGGGTGCGCGAACTAAATGAACCTCCACCAACTCGTTGTAAAGGAGTGGTGGAAGATTGCTGAAGCAGAGTTGAATGGCCTCTTCATTGTAGTTCTTCTAAATCTTCATGTTTGTTTGTGATAACTTCACAAAAGAAGATCGTCCTCTTTGGAGGCCCGTAGTAGGCAGCATCTTCGTGGATACCAACTTCATGCACTAAAAATGGTTGTAGATCTCCCTTGATGCAATTTTCTTGACCATCTTTGTGATTCTCACGCGAGAAGACAGTCTTCTTTGGAGGCGCGTAGTAGGCAGCATCTTCATGGATACAACCTTCATGCACTAAAACGGTTGTAGGTTTCCTTTGATGCAATTTTCTTGACCATCTTTGCAGTATTTGATGCACTGGTGTCGAGATGATGGAACCATATTGTGCTCATGAATCGATGGTTGACCCAGTAGAGAGTTAAAAGAGGTCTTGACGTCGATGATGTGAAATTTAGCAGTTTTCAAGAGCTCTCCAACCTACATAGGTAGTGTAATTGATCCAAGGGCTCTTTCTTGTTGAATCCTCTTAACATCATTTTATTGGTCGTAAGCTCTTGAGCTTCAATATCCAAATAGGTCAATGTTTGTAGGCTCATCAAGTTAAAAGATGCTCCAAAATCTACTAATATTCTGGACAACACAAATCTGCCGATGTTGATAGAGATGTAGAGTGGACAATTGTGGTCGGCGGTGCCGAGCAGCAAATCATCATCTGTGAAGATTACCCCAGGTTGTTCTTTCAACAAACAAATTTTATCTGAGGATGTGCTGGCCAATTGAGCTAAGAAAATTTTTGGGTCATGCAAGGCTGTAACCACAGATTCTCTCATTTCCTTTGACAAGATCAGAGCGTCGTAGAAGCTTAATCGGGCCAGCAACTTCCTAAGATGAGCTAGCACATTGTAGTCAACTTTGTATGATCCTTTGATTTTATCTTGATCATGTACTTATTCCAATGGTGGAGGTAGGGGTATCTCCTCTCAAGTCATTATCAACTTTCCTTTGTTTGTTGGAGTTGTTCTTGGTGGTAAAACTTTTCCACTCCTTAAGTTAACTTCTGTGATTTCTTCTTCTTAAGATATCATTGTTGAATCTTCCTGTGTCTCCTCCTCTTTGTCAGAAAGATCTAAGTTGATGGTAAGCAGTGTAATGTGATGCTCGAGAATTAGCTCCTCGTTATCTGTGTTGTTGTAAACGGTATCATTGATGTCTTTTTTGGACTTGACAACGAGTTCATCAGAATCAAGTATGATTTCAGGATCATTTTGGGGATCAATATTGAAGTTAGATTGGTCATAATCAGTTAAGGTATCACTAGAAATAGTTAAAACATAGCCAAAATCATAATCATTATATTCATAACACCCTGAAGGGACAAAAAGATAATCGTACAAAGTCAAGGGTTCAAGAATTTTCTTCCCCAAATCCGAGACAACTAATCTGGTAAAGGCGGCCCCTATCCTACCCCCCATGCTCTCAATCTTTGTAGTGACGTTTCTCTTCTTCTTCTTTGTCCTTGACGATGACAGATTTCCTGGCAAAACCTTCATCTCGGGCTTGGTATGCTGTGGACTCGAAATGAAGGCTTGTTTTGATGCAGACTGAATCTTGTTCAGTATTTTCTTGGATGATTTGCTTCAGACCTCATTCCAATCTTCTTCTCTGGTATATGCAGAAGATTGTTTTGATGGATGCTATGATTGATTGAGGACCCTCTTGAGTTCATCCCAAGTTGTACTCCATCCATTTGTTCTAGTATACAGATCAATTGGGGGGATTGGCTCAGCCAAAATCATATTTATGGAACTTTTTTCAGGTTCTCTTAAATATTCTTTTGAGATTGTTATGTTCTCTTCTTTAAGGTTACTTTCGAGCCAGTTTTTAAAGACAAAGCATTTTTTTATAGTGTGCCCAAGCAACCGATGGTATGAGCAATAATTTCAGCAGGCACTGAAAGTCGAGGTTGATATATAGACCGAGCGGGTCTTAATTAGGACAAAAATTTCTTCCTATCCACCTCTTTCGGCCTTCTTCGGATCTAGTAGTTTGAACTCCAGCTTCTTCATCAGACTTCTGAATTATTTTGGAATAGCTTCTTCTTTAAAAGAATACACTGTTTTAAGTCGTTCTGACAGGGACATTTTCTTATCCCTCTTGAGGCGGTCGCTGGTTGGATTGACTAATCTGCTTCTAAGCATACTGTGATGAAGACTGGTGAGGCTCTTCTGCATATATCTTATGCAGCTACTTTCCTTTGTTGGTGGTCGCTACTACTCCTGATTTCTTTTCGAACACTCTGGTCACCTTAGCTTTTTCGTGTGGCTCCATGTGCTTGATTTCTTGTTGAAGAAAGCTGGCTTTACTGAGTAGCTTTTTGAAGGATTTGATGGTGAGTCCCTTGAGCATGAAAGCTACTGGCCCATGAATGCTCTTGAGTTAAGCTTCTCGAAGGATTTGATGTTGAGTCCCTTAAGCATGAAAGCTACTGGCCCATGAATGCTTTTGAGTAAATCTCAATCACATGATGTTCTTGTAGCTGGGGTTCACATTTCATGCTAAGGTTTCTCCACCTCAAAATATAGTCTACCAAAGTTTCGCTAGGCTTTTATTTTTCCATCATGAGCTCTCCAATAGACACTTGATGTTGTGCCTCGGCAAATCTTTTCACAAATAGTTATTCCAACTTGGAAAATGTTATAACTGACCAGTTGCCCAAGTCAGCGTACCATTCGAAAGCAATTCCTGACAAGTTGCTGACGAATTGCTGAAATAGTAGAGCTTCACTATTTCTTGTGTTGCCACAACTGGCTCGAAAATGTTATATATAATGTCTGGGATTTGCAGTCCCATTAAATATCTTAAAGTTTGGGGCCACAAAACCCTTGGTGAAATGCACGACATCAAATTCCTCTGGGTAAGGTCTACCCTTTAGAACCAATGCATCACCCTTAGATTGGGTTAATGCATCTCGCACTTGTTCAACCATTTTCTTGAATTCCTTTTCTAGTATAGCACCTGATGGAGAATTCTTTCTGTGCTGCTCATCTCTGTTTGCTGAAGCAACTTCTCTTCTTTCATCTGTAATGTGTATGATTTCTGGTTGATTGACCTCTAGAGAAGCCAATTGCGGCACTTGTGATTGCCTATGAATGGTGGCCATAGAGGTCATGTCTACGGTCATCTCTTCTATTCTTTTTTCCAATAGACTAACTTGCTCATCCCTTAGGAGGACATCCCTATGTAGCTCATCTACGGCGTTCTCTTTGATGTGAGGTTGAGCCTCGCGCGCAAATTTGGTGGCTCTTGTTTCAATTACATGGACATCCATGAAATCTTCCTCCAAGTAATCATTGTAATCAAAATCTTCATCATTACTATCGATGAAAACTTCGTGCTCTCGAGCTAACTCGAAATCTTGATTCTGAGTTTCTCAACTTTCTCTTCAATTATTGATTCCTTGATTGCTTTAAGATCTGGAGGACCTTGATGGACATCCTCTACTTGTTCCTTCATCTCGCTGGCTATTGTTGTGACGATGTCAGATATTTCAGACCCTGGTTTCATTTCTTGTTCTTGTCCCACGGGCTCACTAGACTGTATCGGTGTACTGACCTTGGGTACCCATACCTTTTTCTTTTTTAACGATGATGTCTCAAGATGGAGTGTCTTAGTAGAAACATCAGTATGTCAAGGGAAAGTATGCTCCCTGTGGTGTAGACCGGCTATAGTGCCAGGTAATTGTCTTGTCTTTGCCTTTGGGATAGTAGAAATATCTCCATAATGGGTGGCGGGTATGATTTTTGGACCTGGTCTTGACTTAACCGGTCGGGGGTCTATAGTCCTTATGGCGATATAATCAGTAGTAACTATTGTGGTATCAACTCTGTTCCCTAAATGGAACCAAAAGGGGATACGATTAGGGGGCACTCGAGTTGTCTTGTGGGACTGTCTGGCTGATTTGAAAACCTTCAAAATTTCCTTCTTCATGCAAGGGCAAATTGCATCTCCCACTCACTTAAGTAACTCGCTAACTGAACATCCTTCTTTGGTAGCTAGCCTTTTGAAAATTGCACTAACTCGGGCGATAGGAGTGAACTTCTTTCTCTCCTCACCATGTCCATGAAGTGGTGGTAATTCGGTGATGATTCTTGAGATTCTTTCATATCCATCAGTATCCGTCAGAGGATGGAATCTACTCCCTCATAGGAGTGGATAAATTTCCAGTAACACTTCTTTATCTTGATGAGGTTCCTCCTCAATGGGAGTCTTCTTAGGAGCCTGGGCTTTGATGGCCCTCCGAACTCTTCTGTTGTGATTCTTATTTCAGGTTCGGGTCAGTGGTACAATCCTTGAACTTGATCTGATTTCAAATGTGGGTGGTGGGAGAGTTAATCCCTCAGTCAGATCCTCAATATTCATTACTTCTTTCCCTTTAGCAGCAGCGGGGCTAGCAGGTTTGGTGGTGTCGTGACGGCAGTAGTTTTAGAATTCTTGCACGCAGGGAAATATTGAAGGCAATTTAGACTGAATTATGTGGACAGTTCCTGTATTTCTGGTGCGGTGATCTTCATCTCTACAAACGGGGCTTTCCCGAGGATGACCTCGAGATCTTAAAATCTGGCTCTGAATTTGATGGTAGGAGCGAGATTACGGGCTTCGTGGCTCGTTGGTAGGTTGCAGAAAAAGGTCAGCGTGGGGTAGGCCATTGCAGTAGGCTTGAAAACAGAAAGTTTCAGGGTTAGCTATATGGTCAAAAACCTCATAATTTTTAGTGCAAGCACTGAAAGTAGAGGTTGATATATAGATCGAGCGGGTATTAATTTATGGGTATTTTAAAATTTTTTTTAAGAAAAATCAAAGGTGTAAAATTTATTTAATGTAATAAAATTTCAAAAGTGCGCGCAGCACAACACAATTTGGTTTAATTTGCAAAGTAGCAAATCAAATTTGTAAGGGAGATGTGAAGTACTTTAGAACCCAGTGTGGGACCTATTTAGTGGCAGACAACACCCAGGTGGAATTAGTCCAGCGACACACCTATTAGAGTTCCGACCCCACATGAGAATTTAAAGATTCCTTAATGGCAGCCTCCTGAACCCCTCTAATCAAAGATGGTTGAATAGATAGTCCTGAAGTCCAAGGAGTTAGTTGTACTTTCCCAAGAGAAATGGGTAAAGTATACCATTGGAAGAAGTGTAATTTAGTCCAAGAGGGACATTGACACATTATCGATGTGTGAAGATAATATTTCTTGATTTGTGTGGAGAGAAAAGCTTGTCCCCAACAGAGTCGCCACAGATTGTCGGCGCTAATTTTAGTTGGAGGAGTTGTCTGTAAGAAGCTGTCAGTTACCGGAATTGAAAATTCTATCACCCGCTTTGGAAGAACGTTTTAATTTTCATATATATTTAGTTTTAGAAATATATGAAATCAAACTGACCCCATATTTTTCATAATTTAAATGAAAGAGCACTATATCTCAAATCCTTTATCTATCTCGAAGGATAAACACAAGACTTGAGGATGAGGCTCGATCAAATAAACTAAGGAATATATAACACCCGCTTGGTCTGCGAAACCTTTGTATATGTAGACAAGTTCCCCTAATTAATATAAAGAATTAAATAGGGTTTATTTTAAGCTGGGTTCAGACATGCTTCCTGTAAGGGCAAGCCCCTATAAATCTTAAATGACCAAAGTCACCTAAGAAGACTCTCGATAAAAATCAGGAAATATTATCTTCAGGGAATTCAAAATGGTAGAACTTTTCAAGGAGATCGGATGTAGAGGTTTGAAAGGGGATTGGTTCAAATTTGAAACATTTTGTTCTAGACTCCAAAGGAGGAAGAACTAGAGGATGTCTTGGATCCAAAGGAGAATCTCGGTGACTTCCCAAGCTATCCTAATGTTTGGCTTCATTTTTTAGGAGAAATTTTTAAGTGTTCCTTCTCCCAAGCTATCCTAATGTTTGGCTTCAGTTTTGAGGAGAAGTATTTAGGTGTTTCATCTTCCCCAATTTTATTAGTTAGGGCTTACATTTGTCTGAAATGATCACACAAATAGCCTGGAAGATGTAAGGATTTAGGTCGTGATGAACATTAGTTAGGGCTTACATTTGTGTGAAACTATCACACAAATAGCCTGGAAGATGTGAGGATTTGGTTCATGACAGATGACAACCTCAGATTCCTAAGACGAGTTAGGGATAATATTGTATAGTAGGGCTATACAAAAGCCTAAAGATAAGATGAGAATTTACGGTGCATAAGCAAGAAACCTCGAAATCCTATGGCTTTGTTGTTTATGTCTAAGAAAGGAAGAATGGTTTAACTAGAGAAGACAGGTTTTTCTGTTGAAGATGGTCGTGCTGACCACCATGCTAGCTTCAAGCTCCTTGCCGTGACTAGTTTGAGTTTTCTAGTGTATCAAGTTATAATGTCAAATCAGGTGGCCCTATGTTTGAAGCTCTTTAAATTTAATGGGGGCATGTTAAAGTTGATTAGAGTGACATCGGTTAGAAGCCCATGGTTCCCTCGTTCCGACACCACTATTTTCTATTGGATTAACTTAGTCCAAATAAACTTACTAAACTAAACTTAATGAGTTCCATAATTTCATTTAGACCGTGGGAATCCTCGTTAGTAACTGTAGGTTACCTGCTTCAAGGAATTCCCGATCATCCGATAGAGACATCTTAATTTAGTTGCAATTGTAGTTTTTTGTGATATTTGTGTTTAAATTTTAAGTTGTTTTATATTTTGAATGTTGTGGTGGTGAATTTTATCTTGGTTGATTTTAGTTTTAGTTTCGGTTTTGGTTTTGTGGTTATCCTAATAGTTTTAGTTTTCATGCAGGGTGGCATTGTTGTTTAGCATGCAAATTTGCAGGTATAAATGTACAGTATGAAAGTATAATAAAGATAATGCTAAAAAAACTATAAAAGCATATCTGGCGAGTCTTCTCGTTCCACTACCTGAAACTCAAAAGGCATGTTAAGGAAATTTATACAAAATAGGGAAGTAAAATTTTGACGACCTGCCAAACCCTAGGTCATGTATTGGTGGGTCCTTATTAATTTGATTAAGGATGATATTAGTCAAGCAAAACATATTAAGCTTAGTAGCCCTCTGAGGTATCCAAGAGGTTAAGAGGAAGAAGCAGGTCCATGTTTCCCTCTTATCACCTGGTGAAAAGCCTCGAGCTCATTTAAAGTTATTATGTTGCTAAATGATTCATCCTATGAACACCCTAATGCTCAATGAATATTAATGTATCAATTATCTCTAGGATTAAGGTAATTATCATTCGTAAATTAATTTTGAATATTTTGTGGGTGAAGACCCTTAAAAAGGCAAGTTAGTGTTATTAAAACACCTAGCCAAATTTTGGTCCTAATTGGGGTTGTAGTGTTTGAAAGATGTTTTAACTGTGTTTGTTTTTCTAATCCTCATTTAACGAGTCTTGATTTAACTTAGATTACTACTAAGCCCCTAAAACCTAGGTGAGTGTCTTAATTAGTTTTGAAAAGTTTAAGCTTTAGGTGGTCATGATTAATGATTTGAAGTTCATTTGAAAATCAAATAGGGGTATTAAATTGATTAATTATTGATATCTAAAGTCATACCTCTAAGTCCTGGGTTCATTTTATTTTCATAAACTTCCAAATTTTAATAATTTATAAATTTATTAACTTATCTTTTCAATTAAGAAAATGAGGCTGGTTTATAATAGCTAACCGCTTGTGTTTCAAACATCCAAGTTAAGATCAGAGTTTGTCATTTCCCTCCTTGAATTAAGCTTAACATGTTCTAATTAAGGCTAAATTTCAAAAATTACACATTTGCCCCTAAGGCTCTAACACTTCATAATTTATCAAATTCAATACAAATGACTTTGAATTTTTTATCTTACCACATTCATGGGTCAATTAAGACACCAGAGGAGAAAATGTGATCTTTTTGAGAATTTAATTTAATTTATATAATTATTTTGAGGCAAAAAATAGTATTTTTCAAAGAAAATTCATAACTTTACCGAGTTAAATCCTAATCCCTTGAAATTTTTTCTAGAGGTAGACCTAGACTAGAGAAGCCTTTGGGCAAAATTTCATGATTTTTTTAATTTTTTTTTGAATTTTAAGAATTATTTTAAGTTCTGGAGTGTTTACTAAATATAAAATATTTTAAATGGGGAAAATTAAGTTTTATATTTTTGAAAAATCTTCCTGAGATTAGAGAACCCAGAGAAGAAAATTTTATATTTTTCTGATTTTTATTTGATTTATTGGAATTATTTTTAGTGAAAATCCAGTTTTATCCCTTAAAAATTATTTTTAAGCTTTAAAATTGAGTATCTTTATTTAGAAAATCAGGATATATATCCTAATTATTTCTAAGTGCTTAGGAAGAAATTTAGATCATTTCCATGAATTTTATTATTTTTGTGATTTTTATGAATTTTTAATTATTTAAATATTTATAAAAAGGCTAAAAATCAAGTATTTCTTTTAAATACCATTTTATTTTTAGAAAATACCCCTGATCACAGAGAACTCAAAAAAATAAGTTTTTATAATTTGTTTAGTTATATTTTGATTTTTAAAAATCATTTAAGTGCTAAAATGATATTTATCATTAAAAATCAACTTAAGTTACCAAATAAACTCAAAATGCTTTGAAATTTTTATAGTGAGTTCTCTGGATCCTAAACATTAGTAGAGATCAAAAATCATGTCATTTTGTTGTTTGTATTTTTCAAATTTAATTATCTTTGTGTTTTAGGGTTGGTGAAGATTAAGTGTGTTCTTAATAACTTAACTCATGAAATTATTTCCAAGGGGTCCTCTGGTCATAGTTAATCTTTCAAAATTTTCTCGCAAATTCCTTAGGAACATGCTAATTATCATGATTAATTTATACAAATAATAGACAAAAACTTGAAAAATATGGATCTCTTTCTAGGGACCTCCTCTGACTTTGGAAAAATCAGAGAATGTTCCCTAAGATAGAGGCAACAACATGCTAAAATTTTAAGCCATGGTGATATTACTACATTCATGGAGATTCCAAAAATTTAAATAGTGTTTAATGAATCAAAAATAAAATATTCATCAAATGGACTCCAAATTTTTTTTGCATTGTTTTCCTCTATTCACTGAGCAAGCATGTATTTTTATTTTTATTTTATGACTTTTCTACACCAAGATAAGAATTTTTCAAGCTAGGGCTATTTATTTAAATAAGAAAATCCATATTTTTCTATTTAAACGCGCGACGCTGACTGTATCTTCGGCAGCTCCTAAGGCACACATGGCGCATTCTGGTTGGACGCCATCATCCACGTAACCGTTGACTCGGCCCGCGGTTCATGTAAGAAAGTAGTATCCAGCTTGATCTCCTCCATCCATCCGATACATGCGCGATCGATCGGCTCCCCGTCATCGTCCCCGATAGACTGTTCCCGTGACCGTCCACACTAAAACCTTAAGATCTCAGCCTATACTCAACCAAATCACCTCGGAATTGATCTGATGGACTCGTCTAAGTTAGACGAACATATCCATACGGTAGTCATGCAATTAAGTTAAGCTTAATTAAATAGAGAATCAAACTAGGCTTGAGAGGAGGAGAGGTTCAATAACTTCGCTCTGAGAAGGGAAGCTTTGATCAGAGAGTTGACACATTCGTTGGGGTCCAAAGAAGCTTGTGATTAAGCCTCTTGCTATGGGGAAATTTCTAGACCTAAATTCAACCAAGGCTGATTTCAGGTGTTGGTCTAGAGCTATGCTAGGGGCTCTCTAGAAGGGGAATTTGATAGGACTTTGGCTTCTCTCAATGTAGTGAAGGTGTGGGTGAGTTTAATTTGAGTTTGGTGGAGTTTAGAGGTGTGGAGAGCTTTGTGCTATCTCCGGCAAGGTTTTGAGCTAAAAAATTGGGCTCCAACAAAGGAATTCAGGGCAATGTGGTGGTTGGGTTGCACTTAAGAGGTCTCAAAGAGACTTTGGGATCAATTTGGGGAAGTCTCTTAAAGGAATGTTTGGCTCTCCCTCCAGGACTGTGGATGGGAGCATTTTATAAAAATGGCCTTAGGCTTGCTGCCATGGCCAATTGGGGGGTGAAATGTGCTACCTAGCTTGAAGGCAGAANGTCCAAATGAATTTACTAAACTCAACTTAATGAGTTCCATAATTTCATTTAGACCGTGAGAAGCCTCGTTAGTAACCGTAAGTTACCTGCTCCGAGGAATTCCCAATCATCCAATAGAGACATCTTAATTTAGTTGCAATTGTAGTTTTGTGTGATGTTTGTGTTTAAATTTTAAGTTGTTTTATATTTTGAATGTTGTGGTGGTGAATTTTATCTTGGTTGATTGTAGTTTTAGTTTTGGTTTTGGTTTTGTGGTTATCCTAATAGTTTTAGTTTTCATGCAGGGTGACATCATTATTTAGCATGCAAATTTGCAGGTATAAATGTACAGTATGAAAGTATAATAAAGATAATGCTAAAAAAAACTATAAAAGCATATCTAGCGAGTCTTCTCGTTCCATTACCTGAAACTCAAAAGGCATGTTAAGGCAGTTTATACTAAACAGGGAAGTAAAATTTTGACGACCTACCAAACCCTAGGTCATATTTTGGTGGGTCCTTATTAATTTGTTTAAGGATGATATTTGTCAAGCAAAACATATTAAGCTTAGTAGCTCTCTGAAGTATCCAACAGGTTAAGAGGAAGAAGCAGGTCCATGCTTCCCTCTTATCAACTGGTGAAAAGCCTCGAGCTCATTTAAACTTATTATGTTGCTTAATGATTCATCCTATGAACACCCTAATGCTCAATGAATATTGATGTATCAATTATCTCTAAGATTAAGGTAATTATCATTCGTAAATTAATATTGAATATTTTGTGGGTGAAGACCCTTAAAAAGGCAAGTGAGTGTTATTGGAACACCTAGCCAAATTTTGGTCTTAATTGGGCCTGTAGTGTTTGAAAGATGTTTTAACTGTGTTTGTTTTTCTAATCCTCCTTTAATGAGTCTTGATTTAACTTAGATTACTACTAAGCCCTTAAAACCTAGGTGAGTTTCTTAATTACTTTTGAAAAGTTTAAGCTTTAGGTGGTCATGATTCATGATTTGAATTTCATTTGAAAATCTAATAGGGGTATTAAATTGATTAATTATTGACTTCAAAAGTCATACCCCTAAGTCCTGGGTTCATTTTATTTTCATATACTTTAAATTTTAATAATTTAGAAATTTATTAACTTATCTTTTCAATTAAGAAAGTGAGGTTGGTTTATACCAGTTAACCCCTTGTGTTTCAAACATCCAAGTTAAGATCAGAGGTTGCCATTTCCTCCTGAATTAAGCCTAACATGTTTAATTAAGGCAAGGTTTCCAAAATTACACATTTGCCCCTAAGGCTCTAACACTTCATAATTATAATTAAGGCTAAATTTCCAAAATTACACATTTGCCCCTAAGACTCTAACACTTCATAATTTATCAAGTTCAATACAAATGACTTTGAATTTTTTATTTTACCACATTCATGGGTCAATTAAGACACCAGAGGAGAAAATGTGATCTTTTTGAGAATTTAATTTAATTTATATAATTATTTTCAGGCAAAAAATAGTATTTTTCAAAGAAAATTCCTAACTTTACTAAGTTAAATCCTAATCCCTTGAAATTTTTACTAGAGGTAGACCTAGACTAGAGAAGCCTTTGGGAAAAATTTCATGATTTTGTGAATTTTTTTTTGAATTTTAAGAATTATTTTAAGTTCTAGGGTATTTACTAAATATAAAATATTTTAAATGGGGAAATTAAGTTTTATATTTTTGAAAAATCTTCCTGAGGTTAGAGAACCCAGAGGAGAAAATTTTATATTTTTCTGATTTTTATTTGATTTATTGGAATTATTTTTAGTGAAAATCCAATTTTATCCTTTAAAAATTATTTTTAAGCTTTAAAATTTAATATCTTTATTTAGAAAATCAGGATAGATATCCTAATTATTTCTAAATGCTTAGGAAGAAATTTAGAACAGTTCCATGAATTTTATTATTTTTGTGATTTTTATGGATTTTTAATTATTTAAATATTTTAAAAAAGGCTAAAAATCAAGTTTTTTTTTAAATCCCATTTTATTTTTAGAAAATACCCCTAATCACAGAGAACTCAAAAAAATAAGTTTTTATAAATTTTTGAGTTATATTTTGATTTTTAAAAATCCTTTAAGTGCTAAAATAATATTTATCTTTAAAAATGAACTTAAGTTACCAAATGAACTCAAAATGCTTTGAAATTTTTATATTGAGTTCTCTAGATCCTAAACATTAGTAGAGATAAAAAATCATGTCATTTTGTTGTTTGTATTTTTCAAAATTAATTATCTTTGTGTTTTAGGGTTGGTGAAGATTAAGTGTGTTCTTAATAAATTAACTCATGAAATTATTTCCAAGGGGTCCTCTGGTCATAGTTAATCTTCCAAAATTTTCTTGCAAATTCCTTAGGAACATGCTAATTATCATCATTAATTTATACGAATAATAGACAAAAACTTGAAAAATATGGATCTCTGACTAGGGACCTCCTCTGACTTTGGAAAAATCAGAGAATATTCCCTAAGATAGAGGCAACAACATGCTAAAATTTCAAGCCATGGTGATATTACTACATTCATGGAGAATCCAAAAATTTAAATAGTGTTTAATTAAATAAAAATAAAATATTCATCAAATGGACTCCAAATTTTTTTCGCATTGTTCTCCTCTATTCACTGAGCAAGCATGTATTTTTATTTTTTTTTTATGATTTTTCTACACCAAGATAAGAATTTTTAAAGCTAGGGTTATTTATTTAAATAAGAAAATCCAATTTTTTCTATTTAAACTCGCGACGCTGACTGTATCTTCGGCAGCTCCTAAGGCACGCATGGCGCATTCTGGTTGGACGCCACCATCCACATAACCGTTGACTCAGCCCGCAATTCATGTAAGAAAGAACTATCCGGCTCTATCTGCTCCATCCATCTGATACATGCGCGATCAAACAGCTCCCCGTCGTCGTCCCCGATAGACTGATCCCGTGACCGTCCACACTAAAACCTTAAGATCTCAGCCTATACTCAACCGAATCACCTCGGGTTTGATCCTATGGACTTGTCTAAGTTAGACGAACATATCCATACGGTACTAATGCAATTAAATTAAGCCTAATTAAATAGAGAATCAAACTAGGCTTGGGAGGAGGAGAGGTTCAATAACTTCGCTCTGAGAAGGGAAGCTTCGATCAGAGAGTCTAGACACATTCGCTGGTGTCCAAAGAAGTTAGTGATTAAGCCTCTTACTATGGGGAAATGTCTAGACCTAAATTCGACCAAGGTTGATTTCAGGTGTTGGTCTAGAGCTATGCTAGGGGCTCTCTATAAGGGGAATTTGATAGGGCTTTGGCTTCTCTCTATGTTGTGAAGGTGTGGGTGTGTTTAATTTGAGTTTGGTGGAGTTTAGAGGTGTGGAGAGCTTTGTCCTGTCTCCGACAAGGTTTTGAGCTAACAAATTGGGCTCCGGCAAAGGGATTCAGGGCAATGTGGTGGTTGGGTTGCACTGAGGAGGTCTCAAAAAGACTTTGGGATCAATTTGGGGAAGTCTCTTAAAGGAGATTTTTGCTCTCCCTCCAGGACCATGGATGGGAGCATTTTATAAAAATGGCCTTAGGCTTGCTGCCATGGGCAATTGGGGGGTGAAATGTTCTGCCTAGGTGGAGGGCAGAGAGGCTCTAAGCTTCAATTTGGATGAGGTGGCCTCTAGGTTTGAATTGGGTTTAATCCCATGAGGGTGGCTCTCGGTTTGGTCTTTTTCCGGCCACTAGGCTGGCCGGCCGGCAAGGGGAGGTGGCCAGGGAGGTCAGGTGAGCCAAGGGAACATGTCACGGCAGCTTAATGTGTTTAGGCTTTATTTTGGCAAAAACATCCTAAGCTTAAGAAAATATGGCATGAAATCCCTTAATTTAGGGGACCTTTGGTCCATATCTTATTTTAGGTGGTTTTAAGAGGTTTAGGCTGGTCACTAGGGTCCAACTAATGGTTGTGGAGTCATTAATTTGGTGACTTTGGGGGTAGTTAGGCCATCTTTAGTGCATTGGTTCAATGTGGGTTCAAGTGATCAAAGATTAGTTTTGGGCTAGGCTAGCCATGTCAATTGACCCAATTAATTGATCAAAATTTTGTATGTGATTTCTATGAAGATTTTTGGTGAAGGTTTGAAGTGATTTTGAGTTCAATTGATGAGTCAACTTTGAAGGATTTTTTAAATTTTGTCAATTTGGGCATGTTGGCTATACATGGGTCTAGGTTGGGCTAGCCTTGGGCTAAGTCCAAATTGAATGGTTTAAATGATCAAGGGAGATGTTGTGAAGATTTTCATGAAGGGATGTAGTGGAAATTTTGGGCCTAAGGCCATAAATTTGGTGAGATTTTGAGACATGGCCAATTAGGGGAAAATTTGGGGCTTTTTAGACTTAGGTTGAAATCAAATGAGATTGAGGCCTCACAAAGGCTAATTAAAGGTTAAGTTTGATGTATTGGGATGTTATGAAGGTTTTTTAACACAAATTGTGTCAAATGGAGTAGGTCATTGGTTCAATTTGGTGGAACCAAGTCATGGGGCCAAAATTGGGGTTTTGATCTAAATCAAAATTGGGTTCAAATAATGGACTAATTGAGCTTGGATTTGGTCTAGATTAGTCACATCAAGACTATATTTGAGTTTAGAATTGAAATTGGGGTAAATTGAGACCAATTTGATAAACATTTGGATTGATTTGGGGAAAATATGGCCCTTTAAAGGGAAATTTGGTGGCTTAGATCAAAGATGGCCAAATTAGCCAAATTGGGTCATATGATAGTTGAAAAAAATGAAATTAGGAATATTTGGTGGGTTTTGGGAATTTTTTGGATTTTTTGGAATTTTTGGAATTTTGAGGTAAGGAGGGGTATTTTGGTAATTTGGCCAATTTTGGTGATTTTGGTTAGTTTGGGTGTTTTTAAGGTATTTGAAATACTTTTTGAACCAAGTTGGGTATTTTGGGTAGTTTAGTTTTGGGAATTTTGGCCAAATTTGGGGCCCTAAAGGTATCTAGGTAATTTGAGGGAATTTAGGGGCAAAATGATAGGTTGGGTATCTTAGTAGAGTTAGAGTACCAACCACCATCAATAAGCCATGGACCAATGGAAACTTCATTTTGGCTCCTCTATGTAGTGATCTTAGCCAAACCCTAGCCTAGGGCTAATGGGTTTAAAGGCTAATGGGTTTAGGGGACCACCTATATGAGTCTCCCAAACGTATCAAGGGACCAAAGCCAGGAAATTTAAGTTTAGGATACTGAATGATTGTGAGTGCAAGTATGTACCTTAAGCCCTAGACCAACACCCAGGGTCAACCCTAAGGTCCAGAAGTCTTGAGTTGCCTTAGCTCTAGATCAACACCCAGAGTCAACCCTAAGGGCAAGCAGTCCTATGGGAACTCACCTTGAGCTCCCCCATAGTGACCCACCTACTAAGTGCTAGAGGTTAGGACCAATATGTGGAACTTCAAGTTGAGTAGAGAAGAGGGTAGAATTCAACCCTAAAGTCCAGCAGTCCTAAGGGTGACTCATCTTGAGTTTCCCCACAATGAACCCATGCTAGAGGTTAGGACCAATATGTGGAACTTCAAGTTGAGTAGAGAAGAGTTTGGAATTTCTAATGGTGTGGGGTCCTTGTCTAGTTTTCTAAGAATAGTCAATAGGAAATTCCAATGGCTAGACCTTAGGCTACTAAAGAGGAAAAAACTAAACCTCAACCAAAAGTGAGGTTAACAATGATCAAAGTTCTCCTTCATTCTCCAATCTAGGTGATAAAAAAGGCAGTTAAGATTTCATATTGCATTCATAATACTCTGGAGTTCTCTTTCTATTTTCTTCAATCTCCTCACCAAAGATATTGAACTTCCAACTACTGATGGCATCAATGTTGTCTAAGCATGTGATAAATGATCCAAAATACAATCTAATGCTTCGTTTCCATTTTTTATGTAGATTCCATCAATAAGAGTCATGCGCTCCCAAGGTAGTAAAAATTATTCCCAACTTTCATATGGAACTTGAGATTGACTGAAAAGTAGGAAAATTGTAAAACAATTCCCAAGTCCATATATTGGCCCATTCATGATAATATCCATAACATATTTGAAAATAATTGACCCTATATAATTAGGTTTTTCCATTTGAGTGCAAAAGATTACAATGACACTTTCTTTTATAACTCTACTAATCTTCATGGTAGGTAGTAGTTTTACAGATACGAAGAAATGCCGTTATTTTGAAATTTGGTTAAGCAGCAAAGAAAATAAACAAAAGCNTTGGTGACTTTGGGGTAGTTAGGTCATCTTTAGTGCATGGGTTCAATGTGGGTTCAAGTGATCAAAGCTTAGTTTTGGGCTAGGCTAGCGAAGTCAATTGACCCAATTAATTGATCAAAATTGTGTATATGATTTTTATGAAGATTTTTGGTGAAGGTTTGAAGTGATTTTGAGTTTAATTGACGAGTCAATTTTGAAGGATTTTTTAAATTTTGTCAATTTGGGCATGTTGGCTAAACATGGGTCTAGGTTAGGCTAGCTTTGGAATAAGTCCAAATTGAATATTTTAAATGATCAAGGGAGATGTTGTGAAGATTTTTCATTAAGGGATGTAGTGGAAATTTTGGGGCTAAGGCCATAAATTTGGTGCGATTTTGACACATGGCCAATTTGGGGAAAATTTGGGTCTTTTTGGACTTAGGTTGAAATCAAATGAGATTGAGGCCTCACCAAGGCTAATTAAAGGTCAAGTTTGATGTATTGGAATGTTATGAAGGTTTTTTAACACAAATTGTGTCAAATGGAGTAGTCCATTTGTTTAATTTGGTGGAACCAAGTCATGGGGCCAAAATTGGGGTTTTGATCTAAATCAAAATTGGGTTCAAATGATGGTTTTATTGAGCTTGTATTTGGTCTAGATTAGTCACATCAAGACTGTGTTTGAGTTTAGAATTGAAATTAGGGTAAATTGAGACCAATTTCATAAACATTTGGATTGATTTGGGGAAAATATGGGCCTTTAAAGGGCAAATTGGTGGTTTAGATCAAAAATGGCCAAATTGGCCAAATTGGGTCATGTGATAGTTGAAAAAAATGAAATTGAGAATATTTGGGGGGTTTTGGGAATTTTTGGGAATTTTTGGAATTTTGAGGTAAGGAGGGGTATTTTGGTAATTTGGCCAATTTTGGTGATTTTGGTTAGTTTGGGTGTTTTTAAGGTATTTGAAATGCTTTTTGAACCAAGTTGGGTATTTTGGGTAGTTTTGAGAATTTTGGCCAAATTTGGGGCCCCAAAGGTATCTAAGTAATTTGAGGGAATTTAGGGGCAAAATAATCCCCTTCAATAAGCCATGGACCAATGGAAACTTTATTTTGGCTCCTCTATGTAGTGATCTTAGTCAAACCCTAGCCTAGAGCTAATGGGTTTAGAGGCTAATGGGTTTAGGGGACCACCTATATGAGTCTCCAAAAAGTATCAAGGGACCAAAGCCAGGAAATTTAAGTTTAGGACAGTGAATAATTGTGAGTGCAAGTATGTACCTTAAGCCCTAGACTAACACCCAGGGTCAACCCTAATGTCCAGCAGTCTTGAGTTCCTCCATAGTGACCGCACCTACTAAGTGCTAGAGGTTAGGACCAATATGTGCAACTTCAAGTTGAGTGCAGAAGAGTTTGGAATTTCTAATGGTGAGGGTTCCTTGTCTAGTTTTCTAAGAATAGTCAATAGGAAAGTCCAATGGCTAGACCTTAGGCTACTAAAGAGGAAAAACTAAACCTCAACCAAAAGTGAGGTTAATAATGATCAAAGTTCTCCTTCATTCTTCAATCTAGGTGATAAAAAAGGCAATTAAGATTTCATATTGCATTCATAATACTCTGAAGTTCTCTTTCTATTTTCTTTAATCTCCTTTCCAAAGATATTGAACTTCCAACTGCTGATGGCATCAATGTTGTCTAAGCATGTGATAAATGATCCAAAATACAATCTAATGCTTCGTTTCCATTTCCTATGTAATTTCCATCAATAAGAATCATTCGCTCCCAAGGTAGTAAAAATTATTCCCAACTTTAATATTAAACTTCAGATTGACTGCAAAGTAGGAAAATTGTAAAACAATTCCCAAGTCCAATATTGGCCCATTCATGATAATATCCATAACAATTTGAAAATAATTGACCCTATATAATTTGGTTTTTCCATTTGAGTGCAATAGTTTAGAATGACACTTTCTTTTATAACTCTACTAATCTTCATGGTAGGTAGTACTTTTACAGATATGAAGAAATGCCATTATTTTGAAATTGGGTTAAGCAGCAAAGCAAAGAAACTAACGTATCCCTCATCTCTGATTTCCCAATTATCATGTTCATCCATTAGAAAGTTATATACTTCTTGCATCATATCTTTTGTCGGGATAAAATTTGCATAATGACTGATTGGAATGTTTTCTATCATATACAAATCATTAATACGAGCCGAAGAAAATGGTACAGCCATACCTTGAACGAAGACAACTCCTTGGGTAATTCCATGTAAGTTAGCATAAAACTCTTTTACTACAAGTACTACAACTGCTATAGTAGTGCAGAACAAAACTTCCCAACGGCTCTGTATAATGATTTTCTCAATCTGTGAACTTGGATTACTCACTCCATGATTGATAACGCCTCTCTCCTTGATAAGTCTCTTCTTTTTTATGACTTTGTTGTATAATCTCTGCGCNATCCCTCATCTCTGATTTCCCAATTATCATGTTCATCCGTTAGAAAATTATATACTTCTTGCATCATATCTTTCGTCGGGATAAAATTTGACAGATTGGAATGTTTTCTATCACATGCAAATCATTAATATGAGCCGAAGTAAATGGTACAGGCTTACCTTGAACAAAGACAACTCCTTGGGTAATTCCATGTAAGTTAGCATAAAACTCTTTTACTACAAGTACTACAACTGCTATAGTAGTTAGAACAAAACTTCCCAACGGCTCTGTATAATGATTTTCTCGATCTGTGAACTTGGATTACTCACTCCATGATTGATAACGCCTCTCTTCTTGATAAGTCTCTTCTTTTTGATGACTTTGTCGTATAATCTCTCCATGTCAAAACTGATAAACTTTTTTCTATTGAAAACTCCATATCTTAAATTATTTATGGAATTAGAAGCCATGAAGTTCAAAATTAGGAAGTTTCTGGATGTCCAAGTCAGTTTTTCGGGACTTTAAAAACACCTCTCGACTGTTATTATGGAGAAAAATCCCACCAAAGTCTGTCAAAACCGTTCAGCAAGTCAAAAATGCTCGAGATGTCGTTGGCGGTCCTGATAGCGCTGTCGTTGCCATGGTCCTTTAATCAGGCGCTGTTGGTGCCCATATGGTGCCGTTGGCGCTAAAGACTAAATTCGCGTCTGAATTTTTTTGTTTAATTGTATTCTAAATTTTTCTCTTGTACTAATATTTATCTTAATTTATCATATATAAAATGGTGTAGAACTTAAAAATACTATTATTTTATAATACATAAACACACTTATTAACAAAATAGTAATAGTTATAGCGATTTATAAATGGGTTGCCTCCCACAAAGCACTTGGTTTAATGTCACCAGCCTGACATATCATTTGTTTAGTTGGGTTGACTTAACATTAAAACTTTTTTAAATTTGAGTATGTGCCATTCATAACAATGTTTCAATCGATGCCCATGAGCTTTAAATATCTTTCCAGTTTTAGGATCCTTAATAACAATAATTCCATAATGATAGACTTTTATTACTTTAAATGGTCCAAGCCATCTGGATTTCAGTTTTCCTAGAAATAATTTCAATCTTGTATTATATAATAGAACTTCTTGTCCATGTTCAAACTTTTTATTAATGATCTTTCTATCATGCCATATTTTCATTTTCTTCTTATAGATTTTGCATTACATATGCTTCATTTTTTATCTCCTAAAGTTAATTGAGTTGCAATAATCTTTTCTCCCCAAAATTTTTTAGACTAAAATTATATTCCTTAATAGCCCAAAATGCTTTTTGCTCCAATTTTACTGGTAAGTGGCATGTTATTACAAAAATAAGTTTGTATTGGGACATTCCTATAGAATTTTTATAAGCAGTTTTGTATGCCTATAATGTAGTATCTAATCTAACAGACCAATCCAATTTATAGGAATTTACATATTTTTCTAAAATTAGTTTTATTTCACGATTCGAGATTTTTGTTAGACCGCTAGTCTGAGGATGATAGGCAGTAGGAATATAAGAAAGTGAAGATTGGATGCATAGCTTCTGTTTTGATTGAAAAGAGAGTTATTTACAGTAGCGCTTTCAAAAGGAGGCTGAGAGAAAAGATCTTGAAAATGCTTGATAGCACTATCAGAGATGTCCTTAGTAGATTTAGGCCAATCCCCATTGGAATTTTTGATCTTGTGGATAGCATTACATTTCCTCCTATAATTGATCACTGCATGATAATATTTAGAATTTCTGTCCCCCTCACAGAACTTAATTTGAGCAGCCTTCTGATGTAATAATAACTCCTGCCTTTAGATAGCAATGAGGAGTGCTTCATTTGCAGTAAAAAGTTTAGATTCTAAGGATGGATCTTCAACCACCATACCTTCCAGCTGTAAAACCAGGTCCTTAGCTTCTCTGACCTTGGAATGTAAATTTTCGAAGGCTTGCCAGTTCCACCTTTTTAGATGGGTGCCCAATTTCTTTTGAAGAACCTAAATTTTAACCCAGGGGTTGTTGTGATGACATATGTTCCAAATTTGTTGAACCTGACATAGAAAATCAGGATGTGAAGACCAAACATTTAGGTATCTAAATGGAGTTTTAGTTGGAGGAAGAAAGCTTTGGATACTCAGTAAAAGAGGTCTGTGATCAGACCCAGACATAGGTAGATGGGTAATGATAGTATGAAGAAAGTCATTAAGCCATGTATCATTAGTCAGAGCTCTATCTAATCTTTCTCAGATATTGCCCCTCCTCCAAGTAAATTTAGGTCCAGTGAAACCCAAATCATGTAGTTTGGCAAGAGTTATACGATCATTGAAAAAATTCATTTTGTTAATAGCAGGAGGTTTACCTGCAGACTTTTCACAAGGAGAAGCCAAACTATTGAAATCCCCACAAACTAGCAATTTAGAGTTAGATCTAAGGCTGAGGTTGAAAAGTTCAGTTTAAAGTTCTTGTCTTCCATTAGAGCAGCTTGAGGCATAAACAAAAGTGGCATTGGTTGAATGACCTGACAATTGTGAAGAGACATGGAGAAATTGAGGATGATCCTGAAGAACTTGCCAAGTGACTTCTTGCCTCCACAGAAGCCAAATTTTGTTGTTGCAGTTTGCAATAAAATGAAAACTAGGGAACTTGTTAATAATTCTATCCTAATATTTTAGAACCATAGGTTCTAAAATAGACATGCACCAAAATTCGTACATCCTATTCAAGTGGATTAATCTGCCGAAGGACTTAAGATGTGCTAGCCGCCTATCATTCAAGCATAACATATTAATCATTTATCTATTTTCCCATCCTTTTAGGTCTGGAGAGGGAATCCAGGGAGTTGTTCTGGGAAATACCAGCTGTGGACTTTACATTGATAGAATTCTTTAATTCCTTGATTACTTTTTTCTTTTTTCTAGATTGATGGAGCTGTCATTCCTCTTTAAGATCCAAATTCAACTTTTGAACTAAACCATCCTCAAAATCAACAGGAATAGAAAGGACAGAAATAGTAAGTTCTGTAGGGGTAGGGATGTTAAAAGTGAAGGTAGGGGTGATGTGTTCCACTTCACAGGGCAAAGTATGTGGAGTGGCAAAAAGTGAAGGGGAAGAATAGGGGGGATTGATGGGTTGATGGAGTTCAGAAGCAGCAGAACTTGTGGGTTTGGCAGAGGTGGAGGTTGGTGAGTTCAAATGTTCCATGTCACTGGACAAAATATGATTGGCCAACAGTAAGGGAGGAGAGTTAGGAATGATAGATTGGTTGAGTTCAGTGAGAACTGAAAATGCGTTCAGTAGAGGATTCCACTACAAAGGGTAGATGGGGAGAGGTAAAAGGAGAGATGGGAATGGGATGGTTGTAATGTTCAGTTAGAATGGTTGGAAAAGTTATAGAAATATCTGTAGCTGGAATATCCACTATGTCAGATTGGTTAGCCACCTGTACAACAACAAAATGGGCTAAGGATGGGGAAGGTGACTCAGGTCCTGACTCAGGCATTGGGTTGGGTTCAGTTGCATCAAAGGATGAGTTAGGATCAAGTGGTAGTTGAGCCTTCAGGTTTTGTGAATCAGAAATAGAGCCCATAAAAGCTTTATTTTTTAATTTAGGATGCAGTCTAAAGCATTTATTATCAGTATGACCAAACATTATGCAGTTATAGCAGTAATATGACTTTTATTCCATCACAATTTTTTGCCAATAACCACTGTTGACTGTCCCTAACCAAATCTCATCCACATGAGGCCGAGTAATATCTCTTTCCACCATAATTCCAGTAACAGATGGCCAAGTTAGGTTAAATGTAGGAGCATCCAACCACATGGGTCTGCCAAGAGCAGTACCTATAGTGAAGAGAGCTTGGTGATTAAAGAAATGCAATTTCAATCCAGGAAGATTGAACCNTTATGGAGAAAAACCCCGCCAAAGTCTGCCAAAACCGTTCAGCAAGTCGAAAATGCTCGAGATGTCATTGGCGGTCCTGATAGCGCTGTCATTGCCATGGTCCTTTAATCAGGCGCTGTTGGTGCCCATTCTGGCGCCGTTGGCGCTAAAACCAAATTCGCGTCTGAATTTTTTTGTTCAATTTTATTCTAAATTTTTCTCCAGTATTATTATTTATCTTAATTTATCATATATAAAATGGTGTAGAACTTAAAAATACTATTATTTTATAATACATAAACACACTTATTAACAAAATAGTAATAGTTATAGCGATTTATAAATGGGTTCCCTCCCACAAAGCACTTGGTTTAATGTAGCTAGCCCGACATATCATTTGTTTAGTTGGGTTGACTTAACATTAAAACTTTTTTAAATTGGAGTATGTGCCATTAATAACAATGTTTCAATCAATGCACATGAACTTTAAATATCTTTCCAGTTTTAGGATCCTTAATAACAATAATTCCATAATGATAGATATTTATTACTTTAAATGGTCATTGCCATCTGGATTTCAATTTTCCTGGAAATAATTTCAATCTTGTATTATATAATAGAACTTCTTGTCCATGTTCAAACTTTTTATTAATAATCTTTTGATCATGCCATATTTTCATTTTCTTCTTATAGATTTTTGCATTATCATATGCTTCATTTTTTATCTCCTAAAGTTAATTGAGTTGCAATAATCTTTTCTCCCCAAATTTTTCTAGACTAAAATTATATTCCTTAATAGCCCAAAATGCTTTTTTGCTCCAATTTTACTGGTAAGTGGCATGTTATTACAAAAATAAGTTTGTATGGGGACATTCCTATAAGATTTTTATAAGCAGTTTTGTATGCCCATAATGCAGTATCTAATCTAACAGACCAATCCAATTTATAGGAATTTACATATTTTTCTAAAATTTGTTTTATTTCACGATTCGATATTTCTGTTAGACCGCTAGTCTGAGAATGATAGGCAGTAGGAATATAAGAAAGTGAAGATTGGATGCATAGCTTTTGTTTTGATTGAAAAGAGAGTTATTTACAGTAGTCCTTTCAAAAGGAGGCTGAGAGGAAAGATCTTGAAAATGCTTGATAACACTATCAGAGATGTCCTTAGCAGATTTAAGCCAATCCCCATTGAAATTTATTATCTTGTGGATAGCATTACATTTCCTCCTATAATTGATCACTGCATGATAATATTTAGAATTTTTGTCCCCCTCACAGAACTTAATTTGAGCAGCCTTCTGATGTAATAATAACTCCTGCACTTAGATAGCAATGAGGAGTGCTTCATTTACAGTAAAAAGTTTAGATTCTAAGGATGGATCTTCAACCACCATACCTTCCAGCTGTAAAACCAGGTCCTTAGCTTCTCTGACCTTGGAATGTAAATTTTCAAAGGCTTGCCAGTTCCACCTTTTTAGATGGGTGCCTAATTTCTTTTGAAGAAACTAAATTTTAACCCAGGGGTTGTTGTGATGATATATGTTCCAAATTTTTTGAACCTGACATAGAAAATTAGGATGTGAAGACCAAACATTTAGGTATCTAAATGGAGCTTTAGTTGGAGGAAGAGAGCTTTGGATACTCAGTAAAAGAGGTCTGTGATCAGACCCAGACATAGGTAGATGGGTAATGATAGTATGAAGAAAGTCATTAAGCCAGGTATCATTAGCCAGAGCTCTATCTAATCTTTCTTAGATATTGCCCCTCCTCTAAGTAAATTTATGTCCAGTGAAACCTAAATCAAGTAGTTTGGAAAGAGTTATACTATCATTGAACAAATTCATTTTGTTAATAGCAGGAGGTCTACCTCTAGGCTTTTCACAAGGAGAAGCCAAACTATTGAAATCCCCACAAACTAGCAATTTAGAGTTAAATCTAAGGCTGAGGTTGAAAAGTTCAGTTTAAAGTATTTGTCTTCCATTAGAGCAGCTTGAGGCATAAACAAAAGTGACATTAGCTGAATGACCTGACAATTGTAAAGAGACATGGAGAAATTGAGGATGATACTGAAGAACTTGCCAAGCGACTTCTTGCCTCCACAGATGCCAAATTTTGTTGTTGCAGTTTGCAGTAAATTGAAAACTAGGGAAATTATTAATAATTCTATCCTAATATTTTAGAACCATAGGTTCTAAAGTAGACATGCACCAAAATTCGTACATCCTATTCAAGTGGATTAATCTGCCAAAGGACTTAGGATGTGCTAGCCGCCTAACATTCAAGCATAACATATTAATCATTTATCTATTTTCCCATCATTTTAGGTCTGGAGAGGGAATCCAGGGAGTTGTTCTGAGAAACACCAGCTTTGGACTTTACATTGACGGAATTCTTTAATTCCTTGATTACTTTTTTCTTTTTTTCTAGATTGATGGAGCTGTCATTCCTCTTTAAGGTCCAAATTCAACTTTTGAACTAAACCATCCTCAAAATCAACAGGAATAGAAAGGGCAGAAATAGTAAGTTCTGTAGGGGCAGGGATGTTAAAAGTGAAGGTAGGGGTGATGTGTTCCACTTCACAGGGCAAAGTATGTGGAGTGGCAAAAAGTGAAGGGGAAGAATAGGGGGGATTGATGGGTTGATGGAGTTCAGAAGCAGCAGAACTTGTGGGTTTAGCAGAGGTGGAGGTTGGTGAGTTCAAATGTTCCATGTCACTGGACAAAATATGATTGACAAACAGTAAGGGAGGAGAGTTAGGAATGCTAGATTGGTTGAGTTCAGCGGGAACTGAAAATGCGTTCAGCAGAGGATTCCTTTACAAAGGGTAGAGGGGGAGAGGTAAAAGGAGAGATGGGAATGGGATGGTGGTAAGGTTTAGTTAGAATGTTTGGAAAAGTTTTTGAAATATCTGTAGCTGGAATATCCGCTATCTCAGATTGGTTAGCCACCTATACAACAACAAAATGGGCTAAGGATGGGGAAGGTGACTCAGGTCCTGGCTCAGACATTGGGTTGGGTTCAGTTGCATCAAAGTATGAGTCAGTATCAAGTGGTAGTTGAGCCTTCAGGTTTTGTGAATCAGAAATAGAGCCCATAAAAGCTTTATTTTTTAATTTAGGATGCAGTCTAAAGCATTTATTATCAGTATGGCCAAACATTTTGTAGTTATAACAGTAATATGACTTTTATTCCATCACAATTGTTTGCCAATAACCATTGTTGACTGTCCTTAACCAAATCTCATCCACATGAGGCTGAGTAATATCTCTTTCCACCATAATTCCAGTAACAGATGGCCTAATTAGGTTAAATGTAGGAGCATCCAACTTCATGGGCCTTCCAAGAGAAGTACCTATAGTGGAGAGAGCTTGGTGATTAATGAAATGCAATTTCAATCCAGGAAGTTTGAACAATATAGGTACAATAAGAGGTTCTTTGGAGGGATCAAAATCAGTGGTCCACTTCAATAGCTTCATTGAAAACCCATCCAAATATAATATTTGTTTAGCAAAAAGTGTAGCATAGTCTTCTTCCTTAGCAAGAGAAATGATGATATGTCTGCCATCTAGCAAACCCACCTTCCAAGAACCAGCTAGCTTCAAATCATCAAAAAATTTTCTGCTTACATCCAACTTTGGGTGGTTGAACTGAAATTTCCCATCCAATAAGGACTTCCTGGCTCCAGTGCAAGTATNAAAATACTCCTAAATATATATAGTTATATATAAATATATATATTTAAAAAATTTTGATTATATATATAATTTTTATTTTTTTTTAATAATTTCTATCTAAATTTCCTAATTTACCAAAAATATTTAATTTATCATTACCTTCCCCGACAACGGCACTAAAAACTTGATCCCCAAAAATATAGTTGTGTAAAATTTAGAAAGCTAACTCCACTTTACAACGATGCCAATAACTTAATGTGGTATTTTATGAATAAAAACTTTAAGCACTTAATATTAGCATTCTACGCAAGTATACTTATCATTATCAATTAACATAGAACTTTCTATTTAAGTCCCAAATATCGACCACACGAGGAAAGTTGAAATTTAAAATGATAAATTAACTACAAAATTCACAGAAATAAAACAAAATTATTGTCATTAATATTGAATGTTTGTGATACTATCAGAACTAAATTATTAACTACTAGCAAAATTTAAATGCAAAGTTTAAAACAGTAACTACTAAACTATATTAATGTGATGAAATTTTCTAATGTGAAAAATCATATTTCCCACTACAATGAGTTTCTCCCAAAATGAGATGAGATAAATGATTTAAATATGTATTGTGCCAAATATGAGCAATTTTATTTCTCTACCCTGATTCTGTATTATAGAAAATCATTGACTAATCACAAGTTTAGTCTCAAAATCCGTGGCTAGGCTACAAGGATACTGACTCTCATAACAAAGCTCTCACTTCCCTTCCCTGAAGGCTAACTGTCATTTTATTTCTTAAACACTAAGATCGAATTGGGGATTTTAGTTTGTCACCCTAAAATCTCCAATTCTACACCCAACAATGTATATTTCCCTATTTATTTGCAATTAATTCCATGAACGAAATGCTCCTTCATGGAATTAAATGTGATTCTCACTCTGTTATATAAGTTATAGTCTATTTCCCGGATCATAAGTTTCACAGCATATTTTAACAATTCAATTTTACCAGATCGAAAAGTATATTAAAAACGAAGTTGAAAAACCATCATAATTTATTTTATATTTTAAAAATGACACATTCAAATTATCTCTTCATTTCACCATATCTCAAAGTAGAGAGAAAGCTAAAGGAAATCACTCATACTTCATGAGAAGGATACAACAAAACACAAATTTCATATATAAAAGAAGGTTCATACAATAATAATAAACAAACAAATCTGAAACTCTTTCTCAAAGCAAATCCATTGTAGCCTTTCTTAGGATATGTAGGAAGAAAAAATCTCTCACTTGTTTCTCTCTCCAACACTCTTAGAGAAGAATTCACACTTAAACTCATCATAAAAACTCAAAACTATATAGAAAATAAATAACTAATGGACTCTAAGTGACTATATGGAATGTGGAATAGCGTGGAAGAGAGTAGAAAGTTGTTGAAGGGAGCGAAGGGCACGAGGGGGCCTTTTCTGATCAATTTCGACTCTAAATAGAGCCTAAGATCGGTTTTCCAAAAGGTGCATAAAAAAACTCTTCAAAAAGTGTCTAAATTCATCGAATCTTCTAGAAATAGGGTCTGCACCGACACTGGCGTCGTTGGCGCTAGTGGTCATTTAATTAAACCGCGTTCTCTGTCAAATGGCATCGTCGGCGCTGAACAATTCTTTAAGAACTCCAATTTAACTCCAAATTCCATCCTTTTTGCTTCATTTTTGCTCCAAGCCCTTAAAATCTACAACTTGCAATAAAACATAAAAAATAACTTCCTTTAAAGAGAAATATCACCAAAAATGAGTATAAAATATAAGTCTAAAAATGCATATATTTTTGGTATATCAGACAGCTTGACAGAGGGGCGAGCAGCCAGCCTGGATCAGTGATGGGCTCTAGGTTCACTTGATCATACCCTATGCCTCTCTTGATTATGAGAGGAAGAGGAAAATGACCAAGCAAATGGGACGCCCGATATTGGCATATCAATCCCTCATACATAGTACATTGGGGGTTGGTAAGATTCTTTTAAAAGTTTAAAAATTAATTCAATCGCTTAAGTAAATTTGAAGCGCTAATAATATTTGTATTCTTCATAGGCTATGGAAATGAGTCGCACTGTCTCCATCGTGAAGTAGCATTTTCGAACTCATTAGTGCTCATAGACCGCATAACGGGTCTCGAAGCACTTGGACAGCGTTGCGGTAAGTTTAAAACTTCAATTAAAAGTTCATTTTGACTTTAAATTATGATTGTGTCAATTGAATAATTTTTTATTTATGCAGGAGGAGTTCGGGTAGGTTCGAGAGAGGCACTTGACCACTCAGACCAATACATTTGTTAGCATCAGTGGTAGTTAGTCTACCACTGCACAGTCTGAGTATGAGCTTTGGAACAAGACGGCGGGGAAGCAGAAGGGTGAGGGTTTATTGCCTTGGAGCGAATCGTATAGCCTTTGAGGCCGAGCTCTTTAATGGTCTCATATTGATTTCTCAGAGCTCCCATAGTCAGAACAGGAGGCTCTAGCCAATCAGATGACTGTAATGAATGAAGAGTCCCGCCAGTAGAAGGCCGACATAGAGTCAAGGACTCTATAGTGCAGATCGAGGAGACTATAGTAGATATGCGGGCAAGTGGCCAATAAAATCTTTGGAAGAGGAGGAAGCGGAGGAAGAGGGAGGTGATGAGTAGTTTATTTTCTTGTTTTGTTTTATTTGTAAGAATTATTTGGAACATTTGTTGTAAAATTTTTCGTTAACCTTACTATTCTTATTTGTGACTAATTCTGACCGTATCTGCTTTTTCATTAATTATATTTTTTGAAGCTTTGATCTATGATATGAGTGCATATAATGTGGCAAGTGTTGTTGATTATTTGTTGTGTGTGGATTGTAGAAAAATAATTGGTCTTCTGAATTAATTTTGTTGTTATATAGGTTTTTGTCGGATTTGTGTCGGACTTGCGTCCGTTTCGCGTTGAAAATCCGACGCTAAAATGAGAAAAATATTGTGTCGTTCATTGATTTTATCCACCGCAAACTAGACGATAATCCAATAAAATTCCCTATCGTCTGATGTACTCCTATGCAAAATTTGATGCATGTGCAGAATAGCCAAATCAGACGCTATTATAATGCAAAATTGGACACAAAATATTCGTGTTAGAATATTCCGACACAAAATTAATGGAATTAACATCATCCTTCGGCGACTTACCTGCGAAAAAAATCTGACGTAAATCCGAAGATAAATCTCAAATATTGTCGGATTGGCCTTAGATTTGCGTCTGATTTAGCTGACACAAATTTGCTTAATTCTTTTAGTGACAACTTGATTTTAATTTTTGCATATAACCATAGCATAGAAGATAAGAATGATTTGGGTAGAATAAATGTAAAAATAATTTAAAATTGGAGAATTTCATGCATAGCTCACGATTCTTATGTATTTACCTATCCCAAACCTATACTTCATATTTACACACATAGCACTCAAAACTATAATAACATAAAAAATATTACTGTTACTATTTTTAGAACGTGAAATACAAATTTTCATGCATTGTGTTAAAGCACTGAAGTGCTTTGTATTTAAATAAAAAAAGGTTGGCACATAAAAACATAAGAATTGTGTGCTAGGTATGTGAATTTCCCCTTAAAAATGGGCATTTACACGCATAGCAAGCAATTACGTATTTACCTTTCTCAATCCACACATCACTAAAAACTTTATTAGAAGTGAAATATATATATATATATATTTTTAGCTCAGGTTTAAAGCACTGAAGAGTCATGTGCATAAATGTGAAAGCTAAGGTGTGACTACATTAATACACAAGAATTGTGTATTTGGGATATGAATTTCACTTTAAAAATGGGCATTTACATGGAAGCAGACAATTCTTATGTATTTACATTTCTCAAACATAAATTTTCACTTTTGCACACAGAGCACACAAAATTTTAGTACCACATCAAAAACAATTCTATTAACAGTTTTAAAAACGAAATACACCTTTTCATACACAGGTTNAACATAAGAATTGTGTGCTAGGTATGTGAATTTCCCCTTAAAAATGGGCATTTACACGCATAGCAAGCAATTCTTACGTATTTACCTTTCTCAATCCACAGATCACTAAAAACTTTATGATCATGTCATAAACAAAACTATTACTACTTCTTAGAAGTGAAATATATATATTTTTTAGCTCAGGTTTAAAGCACCGAAGAGTCATGTGCATACATGTGAAAGCTAAGGTGTGACTATTAAATACACAAGAATTGTGTATTTGGGATATTTCACTTTAAAAATGGGCATTTACATGGAAGCACACAATTCTTATGTGTTTACAATTCTCAAACATAAACTTTCACTTTTGCACACATAGCACACAAAATTTTAGTACCACATCAAAAACAATTCTATTAACACTTTTAAAAATGAAATACACCTTTTCATACACAGGTATAAAGTACTGAAGGGTCATGTATGAAAATTTGAGAGTTTAGGTGTGAGACGCTTACAGAAACAATTTTTTGCTGAGTATGTGAATTTTCATTTAAAAAAAGGAATATATATTCATAGCATACAATTGTTATGTATTTATGTAACTCAAACATAAACTTTTATATTTTCACATAGAGCACTCCAAAGTTTAATATAATATTAAAAACAACAGTATTGTGAATTTTAAAAGTGAAATACACATTTTCATTCATTGATTCAAAGAATTAAGGTGTATATATGCAAATATGAAAGTCTAGATCTAAGATATATAGATGCATAAGAATTGTGTGCTAGGCATTCAAATTTTCCGTTGAAGTATTTGTTAAATCTGGAAATAACTAAGAGCTGAGTCATACGCAATATGACAATGAGATACATTGTAGAAACTGAATAACATTTTTAAATTTCATCAAAACGCTTAATCTCAAAATGCAGCAAGTCTAAAGGTTAAAATTAAAAAAAAAAATTTATGGTACAGTGAAATCTAGTATCCTATTGATTTGAGTGGAAAAATTCAAGGAAAAATGAACTTTAGACAAAAATCAAGCAAGCAATTGTCACTCGGCTCTGCAGTAAAAGCGCGTGCGAGAGAAATAAAAAATGAGGATTTTAGATTGTCGGTCTAATATATTAACCCTAACTATTATTGTTCGGTTGAAAACACAAAAGGTTTGACATCGTCCAACACAAGTGTCACCTGTCAATTATTAATGTGCTCTAAACTGATGTGGTACACCATCAAAAAGCCCTTGATTTGCAGTACGTCGCATGTCTACATTATGTTGAGTGATTTCTTTAGTAGTTGATCGGATCTACTCTAATTGTGAACTACCTAAAGCAAGTTACATAAATTTTTGTATTACAAATTTATGATGCTTGATGTAATGATGTTATGTTAGTTATTTCTATTTTATTACACTTTATTTTGGTTGACTCTATTATTGCATGAATTTAGATATATTAACACAAATGAAATTCTGGCAATGAAAAGTAATAAACTACTTGAAATATTTCTTTACTTACTGTACTGCCTCCTAGCCTATTTGGAAAGAGAGAAAGAATTCTTATCAATAATAGCCTACATATGATAGAGTAACTTGTTTTGACATTATGTATAACGGCTTCCTTTGGACTTCATATTAAAGAGCACGTGCAAATGAATAAATGAAAGACAGGCAGAAATACGCCTTAGAATATGATAGGAAGGTATGCTTTTCTAAAACCATCATTAGAAGGCTTACGTAGTAGGGACATTTTTAGCGTCCTGCCGCTCTGATTTATTAGTCCCTCCATCATTTGTTTTGTTTGTCAAAAGGCGTCTACATCATTTTTGCAGTTCTTGATTAGCGACTTCGTATTAAACTTTATATTAATTAATTGGTACAATTAACCTGCTTGTCCATATAAGTATTTATTTTTCGTAATTTCGATTGATAGGCTCCCCTTTGCATATAGTTTTTTTATAAATTTAAATCTTTATAATAATTATAAGAAATGTTTTTTCTTAATTTTATATGTATTGAAATTCTAACTAACCACTGAACTTCAGTTATTTCATAATCAAATTGTTTAAATCAAATTTAATCTCAATTTAATCAGTTGATTAAATTAAAATTTATATTGGCTCAGTTTTACGGATTCCATGTTTCAGCTGCAATTGGTTCGATCAATATAAAAATTAATTCATGCAAAGTAACAAATTTGTCACTCCTACGTTAGACAACTGTGAAAATCTATTCGCATTTGTCAGTTTTATGTTAACGATTGGTCGATTATCAACATTACCGAAAAAGATTGGCTTGGATGGCGTTACACGACAACATAATAAAAATAAAATTATTGTGAGATGGCAATATTAACACGTTGCATCAATGGGAGCAACAAATAAACACCGTCCTTCGCACCAACCAACGAAATATCTATCTAATCCGAATGTGCTCACTGTATCGTAATAAGTAGATAATTTTTCGACTTTAACTCGTACGAGCTCAGTCGTGTAGCTCATCTGTCAAACCGCCTTATCTTTAGATGGTACAATTATGTTATATTCTTTGAATTGTACTACCTTCTTTGTTTGTAAAGAAAATTCTTATATATTCCATCCTCTAAGTTTTGTAACCTCCAAGATATGTGACAAATAGGAGTGATAAAAATTGACCCAACACGACACTTGACCCAATCCCAACACAAAAAATCTTGGTTCGGGTAGAACCGGAAAAATTATAGGTTGGGTTTGAGTTGAATATCCTAACATGTTTACATTTTTGGGTCAGGTTCACCCACTAACCCAAAAATAACTTGGCAACCCTAAATTAATATGAAATTGAACCTCCAACTTGGAATTGAATTGAAGTTGACCATATTTTGACAGAGTTGGGTCAGCTTCGGGTTAGCAAGATAAGGACAGGTTTAGTTCACAATGAGATTTTTGATCCACTAACTATTCGGGTCGAATTCGGGTCGGACCTTTTAAGTTTCAGATCGGACCTGGACCAACTCTGCTGACCCGAATTGGCACTCCTTATTGCTATTAAAGAAGTAAATCTATTAAAAAAATAAGAAATTGTGAAGTGAGTAGCTCCATAATTGAAAATATGCCACATTTTTACATAAGCAAAAAAATTGGACGCCAATGAAATATGTTAACAAAACTCTTGAAATATGAAAATTTAAAACCACTTCGTCATATTATGCTAGGATAGGAAACTTGTCACTTAGAACATGAGTAATTTTCTAAGGATTGTTATAACATTTCTTTCTTAAGTAACCTATATTTGTTAAATCAGATTTTGTTGAATGATTTGCGCTTTCTATAATGTTTGTAAATTATGATCTCCAAATATTTTTTTGGTGTTTTTTTACTTGTTAGCAACATAATTTATTATTTCCATCAAAGCTTCAAATAGGAGTCAATCTTAACAAAGTTAGGTATCGTTGTTGATAATTATTTTTAGTAAAATAATGTTGAAAATATAACGATGTTGGAACATCTGTTGTGAAACATGTTGGCAAAAACGTTGGTCATAAATGGGATTTGGGAGAGACGAAGTTGTCCATCACAAAATTGTGTCATCAAATTTGTTGCAATTATGTTAGTTGTCACTATTCAATTAGGATATTTTCTTCATTAAAGATAAACTACAAAAAAAGTTCCAAATTCATTGTTTTCATACAAAGTCATGTTGTAATGGTAGTGTGATAGGCTTGTGATGGCATGTGCTCAATTTTGTTTACTAAAAGAAGTAAACACTTTAAGTTGTTCTTGACATGATTTGTTAATGGACTTAGAATATCCATCTTGTAAAACTTAAGGACTCAATTTAATTGACCATTCTATCACAATTCACTTGGAAATTTATTGTAAAAATGATATCAAGATAACCTCAACTTCATGAGAAAAGCTTGGGCCACACTTTCATCTTCAATGTCTTCTTCACACCCTCAATAATTAGTCCTCCACAATTAACTATCCTATATGTATTACAATCACAGAAACATGTACTCTTATGTGTTTTTATAATAATCTTTGAATCATACTTCCTATCCTGTTCTTCACTAAGTCTTCTAACATTGTTATTGTGAAAGGTAATATTAAGATGCGATATCATCAATTCAAACAGGACAAATAATAAATGATGTCACTTGGCTAGGAGGGGCATCTTTAAGGTGATTAAATAGGCATATCCTTATTAAAATTGCGTGCTTATCGCCCTATGTCAAGCCTTTACATCAAACTTATTACGATGGGTTAAAAATTATTCATACATGGCTATAGTCTTATGAGAAAGAAAGTTATATTAATTCTGATTATAGTCATTTACAATAAAGGAATACTCTATATTTAATGTAACAATGTCATGTTATTTTTTTCCATGAATGATGATCAATAGTTCATGCTTCAATCCATGGGTCTTCTCAAATAGATTAATTGGAATAGGTTCCTTCCCCTCCATAATCACCTTCAAAAGTAGATTAAATAGTAAATAAGAAATCATTGAAATTTAATAGTTAAATAAAAACAATATTTTTTACTATAAATTGTTCTAGATATCTGAAAAATAGGATAAAAATATTGTTCAACTCATCTAAGCAATCTCCTTTTGTTCATGTTGATTTTTGTAATCAATGTACAATCGATTGCTCTAGTATTATTTTGTTCATTAAGCGTTCATCTTAGCCTAATTTTATAAAGATATCCATTTGGGATGATAAAAATAAATTTAGAATGAATTTGACTGCTCAACTGGATACTGATATAAAATAAACATTATTTAGCAGTCTTTCAATGAAAAAAACTACTATAATTTCATCTATTTTAAATGCNCCTACATGTTGAAGTAAAAAGGACTAGTACAGACATCAGAGAGGGGGCTGGGGACTTCACAATTTGGTTCAAAACAGGAACCCAGGAAATCCCCCAAAAAATCTAGGTGTCACCATAAAAAAAAAAAAAAAAAAAAACTACAATGACTCAATNCTTCACAATTTGGTTCAAAACAGGAACCCAGGAAATCCCCCAAAAAATCTAGGTGTCACCATAAAAAAAAAACTACAATGACTCAACAGAAGGAAATAAGTGTGAGATTGCATATGCCCCCACATTAATCATTTATCTTTGTAGACCATTCTGATGTGAGGGACATTTAGTATATCTCCTTGCAGCAGATAAAGGAGAGCAGGTGGAGGGTTGACAGCAACTTCAGTCTCATTAGAGTGTGATCCAAGTTGGGCCAACCAGTTTGCAGGCTGGTTACCTTCCCTATAGATGAAAGTGAACTGAATTTGTATCTTGCTAGTGAGATCTCTGATTTTGCTTATCCAATAAGAGTAGTGTCAGGGAGTCTCCTCCTCCTGATTTAAAAGGGGAATAATCACAGCAGAATCAACTTCCAACCAAATTTTATTCCAACTAGCCTTAGTGGCAAGGTTGATTTCCCAATACACGACAATGAGTTCAGTTTCAGTGGCATCATTGGCCAGGACTGGGGTATAAAAGTACAGCAAGCACTTACCCAAATGGTTTCTGTAGATACCTCCCACACCAGCTCCATCTTTAGTAAAGCTTCCATCAGTGTTAATCTTCGCAATAGGATGATTTGGGGTTTTCCAGTAGACTCTAATGACTTGAATAAGATCAGGCTTACTAGATGTACAAGAGTTAGAAATGTTAGGAAATCCTTCCAATTAACCATCTTATGCAAGTAAGTAACACAATTTCTAGCAGTACTCCCCACATTTTGATTTGGTTCTTCAAATTTAACCTTGTTTCTTTCCATCCAGATGAACCAAGCAATGGTGAAAGGGATAGCAGCATACTTCCTTATCTTCCAGTGCCACCGGCAATTGACCAGCCTATCCCAAGTGAGCTCTTTCTGATCAATTGTCAACTGATTTAGAAACTGTTTCCATACCTGTTTAGCAGTCACATTCAAAAAATAAATGATTCAGAGCTTTCTCTTCCTTCTTACATAACCAGCATTTAGAGGGACCCCTCAATCACTTCAGCTTTATAATGTCATCAGTAGAGATCAATCTATGGAATATTCTACTACAGAAAAAGGACATAGAAGGGGATAGGAATTTATTCCATAAATGATCACCCCAGGGTGTTTGCTCCCAACTGAAATTTTTGGAATATATGGCTTTGGTGAGGCTTTGGTGGGAAGTAGTTTGCCATAAGATTTTATCAGCAATATTTCTGTGAAGTTTTATACTGGCCACTTTGGTAATAGAGTGAGGTTGCAGAAGATTTTGCTAACTTACCCAGGGACCAGTTATCACCATCCCAACAATCAGCCACTTTCAAATCACTATTGTAGATATTGGTAATGGGGGAGAGCCAATCTTTGGGACACCAATTGTCAAGCCAAAACTTGATTTCCCCATTTCACAGCTCACAACNCCCTATAGATGAAAGTGAACTGAATTTGTATCTTGCTAGTGAGATCTCTGATTTTGCTTATCCAATAAGAGTTGTGCCCACGGAGTCTGCTCTTACTGATTTAAAAGGGAAATAATCACAGCAGAATCAACTTCCAACCAAATTTTATTCCAATTAGCCTTAGTGGCAAGGTTGATTTCCCAATACATAGCAATGAGTTCAGTTTCAATGGCATCATTGGTCAGGACTGGGGTATAAAAGTACAGCAAGCACTTACTCAAATGGTTTCTGTAGATACCTCCCACACCAGCTCCATCTTTAGTAAAGCTTCCATCAGTGTTAATCTTCACAATAAGATGATTTGGAGTTTTCCAGTAGACTCTAATGACTTGAATAAGATAAGACTTAATGGATGTACAAGAGTTAGAAATGTTAGGAAATCCTTTCCAATTAACCATCTTATGCAAGTAAGTAACACAATTTCTAGCAGTACTCCCCACATTCTAATTTGCTTCTTCAAATTTAACCTTGTTTCTTTCCATCCAGATGAACCAAGCAATGGTGAAAGGGATAGCAACATACTTCCTTATCTTCCAGTGCCACCAGCAATTGACCAGTCTATCCCAAGTGAGCTCTTTCTGATCAATTGTCAACTGATTTAGGAACTGTTTCCATACTTGTTTAGCAAAGTCACATTCAAAAAATAAATGATTCAGTGTTTCCTCTTCGTTCTTACATAACCAGCAATTAGAGGGACCCCTCAATCCCTTTAACTTTATAATGTCATCAGTAGGGATCATTTTATGGAATATTCTCCAACAGCAAAAGGACATAGAAGGGGATAGGAATTTATTCCATAAATGATAACCCCAGGGTGTTTGCTCCCAATTGAAATTTTTGGAATATATGGCTTTGGTGAGGCTTTGGTGGGAAGTAGTCTGCCATAAGATTTTATCAGCAATATTTCTGTTAAGTTTTATACTGGCCACTTTGATAATAGAGTGAGGTTGCAGAAGATTTTGCTAACTTACCCAGGGACCAGTTATCACCATCCCAACAATCAGCCACTTTCAAATCACTATTGTAGATATTGGTAATGGGGGAGAGCCAGTCTTTGGCACACCAATAGTCAAGCCAAAACTTGATTTCCCCATTTCACAGCTCCCAACTGTAGTTGGTTTCAGCAATTTTTCCGATTTTCAGCATTTTCACCCAAATTCTAGAATCACCAATTTTCCGTAGGACCACTGTGGGGTGCTGATCTTTGCAATACTTACCCCACATGAATTTTGCTCACAGTGAATTTTGGGTCCTAAACTTAATCCAGAGTTTACAGAAATTGACTTGAAGGAGTTGATCAAGGTCCTTAAAGCCAATTCCCCCAGCAATTTGAGGCTTAGCTGCTTTCCTCCAAGAAGCCCAACGCATTTGCTATCTTTGACCAGACCACAGGAATTTATTAAACAGTCTCTCCAGCTGCATTTGAGTGTTTTTCTTTATAATAGTCATCTGCAGTATATAAGCTGGGAAGGTAGTGATTATGCTTTTTAACAAGGTAATTCTTCCACCATTAGACAAGAAGGTTTGTGTCCGCCCATTGAGAAGGTTAGAGATTTTATTCAGCACCTCATCAAACTGAGTTTGTTTGGTTCTGCCAGTGATAACAAGCACCCCAAGGTACTTAATAAGGACTTGATTAGTTGTGAAACCAATATAATCAGATGCCCAAAGTTTGTGTGTGGAGGATGCATGTTTATAGAATACTATCGGACACTTTGCTGGATTGGATGCCATTCCTGAAATAGCTTGGAACTTTTGTAAAATTTGGATGACTTTTCTGATAGCATTTTTGCTGGCTCTGGAGAATACCATTATGTCATCAGCATAAAGTAAATGAGTAATAGCAATGTTGGATCTATGATGGTATCTGTTTTGACTATGATTCAGCAAGGCTTCATCAAGTAATTTGGACAAATAATCAATTGAAAGTATAAANTATATATATATATATATTCACTTTTTGATTTTATAAATTTATTTGATTTATTTTGTATTTTATTTCTAAATTTCCTAATTTACCAAATCTATTTGTTTTACCGTTACCTTCCCCGACAATGGTGCTAAAAACTTGATCCCCAAAAATAGAGTTGTGTAAAATTTATAAAGCTGACTCCATTTTACAACGATGCCATAAACTTGATGTGGTATTTTATGAATAATAACTTTAAGAACTTAATGTTGGAATTCTACGCATGTATATATATTGTTATCAAGTAATACAAGAGTTCAAATTTTAAATAATAAATTTACTAGGAAATTTGCAAAAATAAAATGAAATTATTATCACTAATATTGAATGCTTGAGATACTATCAGAACAAAATTATTAAATACTAGCAAAATTTAAATGCAAAGTTTAAAATAGTAACAACTAAACAAGGCTAATGTGATGAAGTTTTCTAATATGAAAAAGCATATTTCCCACTACAATGAGTTTTTCGTGAAATGAGATGAAATAAATGGTTTAAAAATGTATTCTGCCAAATAAGAGCAATTTTATTTCTCTACCTTGATTCATTGTTATAGAAAATCATTGGCTAATCACAAGTTTAGTCCCTAAATCTGTAGCTAGGCTTGGAAGATGCTAGCTCTCACACCAAAGCTCTCACTTCCCTAAATCTGTAACTGTCGGTTTAGTTCTTAAACACTAAGATAGAAACAGGTATTTTAGTCTGTCACCCTAAAATTTCTAATTCTACACCCAACAATGTATATTTCCCTATTTATTTGCACTTAATTCCATGAACGAAATACTCTTTCATGGAATTAAATGTGAAAAGATTCTCCAATTCTACACCCAAAAAAGAATATTTCCCTATTTATTTACACTTAATTTCTTAAACAAATTTCTCCTTCATGAAATCAAATGTGACCTTTATTTGCACTTAATTCCATGAACGAAATATTCCTTCATGGACTTAAATGTGATTCTCACTTTGTTGTAGAACTCATACTCCATTTCCCGGATCATATGTTTCACAACATATTTTAACAATTCAAATTGGCAAGATAAAAAATTAAATTAAGAACGAAATTGAAAAACTATCACAGTTTATTTTATATTTTAACATTGGCACATCCAAATTATCTCTTCATTTCACCATATCTCAAAGTAGGGAGAAAGATAAACGAAACTAGTCTGACTTCATGAGAAATATACAACAAAACCCAAATTTCTTATATAAAAGAAGTTCATTCAATAATAATAAACAAAAAAATCTGAAACTCTTTCTCAAAGCAAATCATTTGTAGCCTCTTTTAGGAAATATAGGAAGAAGAAATATCTCACTTCTCTCCCTCTCCAACACTCTTAGAGAAGAATTCACACTTAAACTCACCATAAGAACTCAAAACTATATAGAAAATAAATGACTAATGGACTCTAAGTGGGTATGTGGAATGTGGAATAGCGTTGAAGAGAGTAGAAAGTTGTTGAAGGGTGCGAAGGGGCGGGAAGGGGATCTTGTCTGATCAATTTCGGTTCTAAATAAAGCCTAAGATCGGTTTTCCAATAGATGCATAAAAAAACTCTTCAAAAAGTGTCTAAATTCATTGAATCTTCTAGAAATAGGGTCTGCACCGACACTGGCGTCGTTGGCGCTAGTGACCATTTAATTAAACCGCGTTCTCTGTCAAATGGCACCGTCAGCACTGAACAATTCTTCAAGAACTCCATTTTGACTCCAAATTCCAAGTTTTTTTGCTCCAAGCCCTCAAAATCAACAACCTGCAATAAAACATGAAAAATACTTTCATTTAAAGTGCAATATCATCAAAAAAGAGTATAAAATACTGGTCTAAAAATACATATATTTTTGGTGTATCAGACAACTTGGCAGAGGGGCGAGCAGCCTGCCTGGATTAGCGATGGGATCTAAGTTCACTTGACCATAGCCTATGCCTCTCTTGATTATGACAGGAAGAGGAGAACGAACCAGACAAATGGGACGACTGATATTGGCATATCAGTCCCTTGTACATAGTACAACAGGGGGTTGGTAAAATTCTTTTAAAAGTTTTAAAATTAATTCAATCTATGAAGTAATTTTGAAGCGCTAATAATATTTGTATGCTTCATAGGCTATTGAATTGAGTCACACTCTCTCCATTGTGAAGCAGCATTTATGAACTCATTAGTGCTCATAAACCACATAACGAGTCTCGAAGCAATTTGGAAAGGGTTGCGGTAAATTTAAAACCTTCAATTAAAAGTTTATCTTGACTTTAAATTATGAATGTGTCAATTGAATAATTTTTTAATTATGCAGGAGTTCGAGTAGGTTCGAGAGAGGCACTTGACCACTCAAGCCAATACATCTGTCGGCATCAGTGGTAGTCAGTGTACCATTACACAGTCCAAATATGAACTTTGCACAAAGACGACAGGGAAGAAAAAGGGTGAGGGTTTATTGCCTTGGAGCGAATCGCATAGCCTTTGAGGCTGAGCTCTTTTATGGTCTCGTATTGAGTTCTCAGAGCTCCTCACAGTCAAAGCAGAAGGCTCTAGCCAATCAGGTGACTGTAATGAATGAAGAGACCCGCCAGTTGAGCGAGAAGATGCTAGAAGGCCAACATAGAGTCAAGGACTCTATAGTGCAGATGGAGGAGACTTTTGTAGATTTGCGGGCAAGTGGCCAATAAAATCTATGGAGGAGGAGGAGGAGGAAGTGGAGGAAGACGGAGGTGATGAGTAGTTTATTTTCCTGTTTTGTTTTATTTGTAAGAATTATTTTGAACATTTGTTGTGAAATTTTTCATTAACCTTACTATTCTTACTTGGGACGAATTCAGACGGTATCTTCTTTTTCATTAATTATATTTTTTGAAGCTTTGATCTATGATAAGAGTGCATATAATGTGGTAAGTGTTGTTAATTATTTGTTGTGTGTGGATTGTAAGAAAACAATTGATCTTCTGAATTTTTTTTTTTTATATAGGTTTTCTTCGGATTTGTGTGGGATTTGCGTCCGGTTCGAGTTGAAAATCCGACCCTAAAATGACGAAAATATTATGTCGTTCATTGATGTTATCCACCGCAAATTAGACGATAATCCAATAAAATTCTCTATCATCTGATGTACTCAGATGCAAAATTTGATGCACGTGCAGACTAGCCAAATCATACACTATTATAATGCAAAAATCGACACAAATTATTTGTGTTAGAATATTCCGACACAAAATTAATGGAATTAACATCATCCATAGGCGACTTACCTGCGAAAAAAATCTGACGTAAATCCGAAGATAAATCTCAAATATTGTCGGATTGCCCTTCGATTTGCGTCTGATTTAGCTTACACAAATTTGCTTAATTCTTTTAGTAACAACTTGATTTTAATTTTTGTATATAACCATATCATAGAAGATAAGAATGATTTGGGTAGAATAAATGTTAAAATAATTTAAAATTGGAGAATTTCATGCATAGCTCACGATTCTTATGTATTTACCTATCCCAAACCTATACTTCATATTTACACACATAGCACTCAAAACTATAATCACATAAAAAATATTACTGTTACTATTTTTAGAAAGTGAAATAAAAATTTTCATGCAGTGTTAAAGCACTGAAGTGAATTGTATTTAAGTACCAAAGGTTGGGACATAAAAACATAAGAATTGTGTGCTAGGTATGTGAATTTCCCCTTAAAAATAGGCATTTACACGCATAGCAAGCAATTCTTACGTATTTACCTTTCTCAATCCACACATCACTAAAAACTTTATTATCATGTCATAAACAAAACTATTACTACTTCTTAGAAGTGAAATATATATATTTTTTAGCTCAGGTTTAAAGCACCTAATAATCAAGTGCATAAATGTGAAAGCTAAGGTGTGACCACATAAATACACAAGAATTGTGAATTTGGGATATGAATTTCACTTCAAAAATGGGCATTTACTTGGAAGCACACAATTCTTATGTATTGACATTTCTCAAACATAAACTTTCACTTTTGCACACATAGCACACAAAATTTTAGTACCACATCAAAAAAAATTCTATTAACACTTTTAAAAATGAAATACACCTTTTCATACAAAGGTTTAAAGTACTGAAGGGTCATGTATGTAAATTTGAGAGAGTAAGTGTGAGACGCTTACAGAAACAATTTTGCGCTGAGTATGTGAATTTTCATTTAAAAAAAGGAATATATATTCATAGCATACAATTGTTATGTATTTATCTATCACAAACATAAACTTTTATATTTTCACATAGGGCACTCCAAAGTTTAATATAATATTAAAAACAACAGTATTCTGAATTTTAAAAGTGAAATACACATTTTCATTCATTGATTCAAAGAATCAAGGTGTATATATGCAAATATGAAAGTGTAGATCTAAGATATATAAATGCATAAGAATTGTGTGCTAGGCATTCAAATTTTGCGTTGAAGTATTTGTTAAATCTGGAAATAACTAAGAGCTGAGTCATACGCAATATGACAATGAGATACATTGTAGAAACTGAATAACATTTTTAAATTTCATCAAAACACTTAATCTCAAAATGCAGCAAGTCTAAAGGTTAAAATTGAAAAAAAAAATTATGGTACCGTGGAATCTAGTATACCTTTGATTTGAGTGGAAAAATTCAAGGAAAAATAAACTTTGGAGAAAAATCAAGCATGCAATTGTCACTCGGCTTTGGAGTAAAACCGCGTGCGAGGGAAATACAAAATGAGGATTTTAGATCGTTGGTCCAATATATTAACCCTAACTATTATTGTTCGGTTGAAAACACAAAAGGTTTGACATCGTCCAGCACAAGTGTCACCTGTCAATTATTAATGCGCTGTAAACTGATGTGGTACACCATCAAAAAGCCCTTGATTTGCAGTACGTCGCATGTCTACATTATGTTGAGTGATTTCTTTAGTAGTTGATCGGATCTACTCTAATTGTGAACTACCTAAAGCAAGTTACATAAATTTTTGTATTACAAATTTATGATGCTTGATGTAATGATGTTATGTTAGTTATTTCTATTTTATTACACTTTATTTTGGTTGACTCTATTATTGCATGAATTTAGATATATTAACACAAATGAAATTCTGGCAATGAAAAGTAATAAACTACTTGAAATATTTATTTACTTACTGTACTGCCTCCTAGCCTATTTGGAAAGAGAGAAAGAACTCTTATCAATAATAGGCTACATAAGATAGAGTTACTTGTTTTGACATTATGTATAACGGTTTCCTTTGGACTTCATATTAAAGAGCACATGCAAATGAATAAATAAAACACAGGCAGAAATACGCCTTAGAATATGATAGGAAGGTATGCTTTTTTAAAACCATCATTAGAAGGCTTACGTAGTAGGGACATTTTTAGCGTCGTGCCGCTCTGATTTATTAGTCCCTCCATTTGTTTTGTTTGTCAAAAGGCGTCTACATCAGTTTTGCAGTTCTTGATTAGCGACGTCGTATTAAATTTTATATTAATTAATTGGTACAATTAACCTGCCTGTCCATATAAGTGTTTATCTTTCGTAATTTCGATTGATAGTGTCCCCTTTGCATATAGTTTTTTTATAAAATTAAATCCTTATAATAATTATAAAAAATGTTTTTTTAAAATTTTATATGTATTGAAATTCTAACTAACCACTGAACTTTAGTTATTTCATAATCAAATTGTTTAAATCAAATTTAATCTCAATTTAATCAGTTGATTAAATTAAAATTTATATTGGCTCAGTTTTACGGATTCCATGTTTCAGCCGCAATTGGTTCGATCAATATAAAAATTAATTCACGCAAGGTAACAAATTTGTCACTCCTACGTTAGACAACTGTGAAAATCTATTCGCATTTGTCAGTTTTATGTTAACGATTGGTCGATTATCAACATTACCGAAAAAGATTGGCTTGGATGGCGTTACACGACAACATAATAAAAATAAAATTATTGTGAGATGGCAATATTAACACGTTGCATCAATGGGAGCAACAAATAAGCACCGTCCTTCGCACCAACCAACGAAATATCTATCTAATCCGAATGTTCTCACTGTATCGTAATAAGTAGATAGTTTTTCGACTTTAACTCGTAGGAGCTCAGTCGTGTAGCTCATCTGTCAAACCGCCTTATCTTTAGATGGTACAATTATGTTATATTCTTTGAATTGTACTACCTTCTTTGTTTGTAAAGAAAATTCTTATATATTCCATCCTCTATGTTTTGTAACCTCCAAAATATGTGACAAATAGGAGTGATAAAAATTGACCCAACACGGCACTTGACCCAATCCCAACACAAAAAATCTTGGTTCGGGTAGAACCGGAAAAATTATAGGTCGGGTTTGAGTTAAATATCCTAGCATGTTTACATTTTTGGGTCAGGTTCACACACTAACCCAAAAATAACTTGGCAACCCTAAATTAATAAGAAATTGAACCTCCAACTTGGAATAGAATTGAAGTTGACCATATTTTGACAGAGTTGGGTCAGCTTCGGTTTAGCAGGATAATGACAGGTTTAGTTCACATTGAGATTTTCGATCCATTAACTATTCGGGTCGAATTCGGGTCGGACCTTGTAAGTTTCAGATCGGACCTGGATCAACTCTGCTGACCCGAATTGGCACTCCTTATTGCTATTAAAGAAGTAAATCTATTAAAAAAATAAGAAATTGTGAAGTGAGTAGCTCCATAAATGAAAATATGCCACATTTTTACATAAGCAAAAAAGTTGGACGCCAAGGAAATATGTTAACAACTCTTGAAATATGAAAATTTAAAACCACTTCGTCATATTATGCTAGGATAGGAAACTTCTCACTTAGAACATGAGTAATTTTCTAAGGATTGTTATAACATTACTTTCTTAAGTAACCCATATTTGTTAAATCAGATTTTGTTGAATGATTTGCGCTTTCTATAAAGTTTGTAAATTATGATCTCCAAATATTTTTTTGGTGTTTTTTTACTTGTTAGCAACATAATTTATTATTTCCATCAAAGCTTCAAATAGGAGTCAATCTTAACAAAGTTAGGTATCGTTGTTGATAATTATTTTTAGTAAAATAATGTTGAAAATATAACGATGTTGGAACATCTCTTGTGAAATATGTTGGCAAAAACGTTGGTCATAAATGAGATTTGGGAGAGACGAAGTTGTCCATCACCAAATTGTGTCATCAAATTTGTTGCAATTATGTTAGTTGTCACTATTCAATTAGGATATTTTCTTCATTAAAGATAAACTACAAAAAAAAGTTCCAAATTCGTTGTTTTCATACAAAGTCATGTTGTAATGGTAGTGTGATAGGCTTGTGATGGCATGTGCTCAATTTTGTTTACTAAAAGAAGTAAACACTTTAAGTTGTTCTTGACATGATTTGTTAATGGACTTAGAATATCCATCTTGTAAAACTTAAGGACTCAATTTGATTGACCATTCTATCACAATTCACTTGCAAATTTATTGTAAAAATGATATCAAGATAACCTCAACTTCATGAGAAAAGCTTGGGCCACACTTTCATCTTCAATGTCTTCTTCACACACTCAATAATTAGTCCTCCACAATTAACTATCCTATTTGTATTACAATCACAGAAACATGTGCTCTTATGTGTTTTTATAATAATCTTTGAATCATACTTCCTATCATGTTCTTCACTAAGTCTTCTAACATTGTTATTGTGAAAGGTAAGATTAAGATGTGATATCATCAATTCAAACAGGACAAATAATAAATGATGTCACTTGGCTAGGAGGGGCATCTTTAAGGTGATTAAATAGGCATATCCTTATTAAAATTGCGTGCTTATCGCCCTATGTCAAACCTTTAGGTCAAACTTATTACGATGGGTTAAAAATTATTCATACATGGCTATAGTCTTATGAGAAATAAAGTTATATTAATTCTGATTATAGTCATTTACAATAAAGAAATACTCTATATTTTATGTAACAATGTCATATTATTTTTTTCCATGAATGACGATCAATAGTTCATGCTTCAATCCATGGGTCTTCTCAAATAGATTAATTGGAATAGGTGCCTTCCCCTCCATAATCACTTTCAAAAGTAGAATAAATAGTAAATAAGAAATCATTGAAATTTAATAGTGAAATAAAAATAATATTTTTAAATATAAATTGTTCTAGATATCTGAAAAATAGGATAAAAATATTGTTCAACTCATCTAAGCAATCTCGTTTTGTTAATGTTGATTTTTGTAATCAATGTACAATCAATTGCTCCAGTATTATTTTGTTCATTAAGCTTTCATCTTAGCCTAATTTTATAAAGATATCCATTTGGGATGATAAAAATAAATTTAGAATGAATTTGACTGCTCAACTGGATAGTGATATAAAATAAACATTATTTAGCAGTCTTTCAATGAAAAAAAATATTATAATTTCATCTATTTTAAATGTTAGGTAGTGCAAAAGATATATATATATATATATATATATATATATATATATATATATATATATATATATATA
>JXCR01137533.1:70876-81427 GCA_002079205.1 Phalaenopsis hybrid cultivar | reverse complement strand
AGAGTTTACAGAAATTGACTTGAAGGAGTTGATCAAGGTCCTTAAAGCCAATTCCCCCAGCAATTTGAGGTTTAGCTGCTTTCCTCCAGGAAGCCCAATGCATTTGCTGTCTTTGACCAGCCACAGGAATTTATTAAACAGTCTCTCCAGCTGTATCTGAGTGTTTTTTTATAGTACTCATCTGTAGTATATAAGCTGGGAAGGTAGTGATTATGCTCTTTAACAAGGTAATTCTTCCCCCATTAGACAAGAAGGTCTGTGTCCACCCATTGGGAAGGTTAGATATTTTATTCAGCACCTCATCAAACTGAGTTTGTTTGGTTTTGCCAGTGATAAGAAGAACCCCAACGTACTTAATAGGGAGTTGAGTAGTTGTGAAACCAATATAATCAGATGGCCAAAGTTTGTGAGTGGAGGATGCATGTTTATAGAATACTATCAGACACTTTGCTGGATTGGATGCCATTCCTGAAATAGCTTGGAACTTTTGTAAAATTTGGATGACTTTTCTGATAGCATTTTTGCTGGCTCTGGAGAATATCATTATTTCATCAGCATATAGTAAATGAGTAATAGCAATGTTGGATCTATGACGGTATCTGTTTTGACTATGATTCAGCAAGGCTTCCTCAAGCAATCTGGACAAATAATCAATTGCAAGTATAAAGATGGTCGGTGATAGTGGATCCCCTTGTTTTAAACCTCTTGTAGCGGTGAAAGAGCCCTTCCCTTGCCCATTTATCAGGATGGAATGTTCATTGTTGTGTAGCCACCTCCTGATTAGGTGACAGAAACCAGTGTTGAACCCTCTAACACTTAGAACCTCCAAAATGAAATCCTAGCTTATGGTATCATAAGCTTTCCTTAAGTCCAGATTATAAACCATATTACCCCCTCTACAAGCTTTATTCAAATCCTATAGAAGTTCTTGGGCCAGAAGAGTATTATCAATGATGGACCTTCCTTTCACAAAGGCAGTTTGATTTGGTTTAATGATAGATTCCAAGTGAGGTTGTAGCCTGTTCAAAATGATTTTACTGATGGTTTTGCTAATGACAGTCGTCAAGCAGATGGATCTGAAATGATTCCAATTTTTCTGTATTTCAGATTATATATATATATATATATATATATATACTAAAGATAATAATTTATAATGTTAAGCACTTTTTCTATCTATTTAAAAATCAATGTACAAGGTTAATAAGTAGAATTGTCATTAAAAAAAAAACATGTAATCAAGAAGACAAAAATAAAAGACTAATATCTTTGAAACACTCATGAATGTGCTTTATTTAGTTCTTACATAAAACATTACATCCAATTTAATGGTCACACTAATCAAACAGCTAAAAATTTTAGAAAGGGTAGATGTCATTTCAAAAGAAAATTAAGCAAAACTTAAGGAGTGTTGACTTAACCATTTCACTTGAATTAATTATCCATTGATTTTAATTTATTCATGAGAATGAAGAATAAGCTTTTGAAATTATGGGAAAAATTATTCATTAATATTCTTACTTCCAAGGTTGTTTGAGTACTATAATTAAGCTCTATTTGGACATCCCATTATAAGATATAGTCATATTGAAGAATATTCACTTCTCTATAAAATTAAGAACCTATAAATTAGTTTATTTTCAAAATGATTCCCTGATTTTTTTTTTCTTCTTTGGTTTTAGTCATCATCAATGCTCTAAAGATTTCATATTTTCTTTGTTTTTCTAGTGGACGGTCCTCTAGGGTTTATTTTATTGTGTGAGTTTTATGTGGGGTGTAGTGGGGAACGCTTGCATGTGTTTTTGTAATCATTTTTTATCAGGAACAAAATTACCTTTGAGGTTTTGTAAAAATAATAAAAAAAAGTTTTCACGTGAAATAATAAATAACAATTATCCTTTCATTCTCATTTTCCCCGAAAATAAAATAGTAACAAGAAATACTTTAACATCATCTCTAAATCTTAGCATCCTCAAATACCTACTTTAGATTTGGGTTTTAGAGTATTCACATAAAATTAGTGATCTTATAGTTGTAAAAATTACTAACATAGATCAAGTAGATTTATGTAGTTTATTTATTGAAATACTTATCCACCTTAAAATTACCTATTATTTATGTACATTTTATGCTCAATTTTTTTGGATATTATGCTTTAATACGGAGTCTTTTTTTATATTTTTGGTTGCAGGTGCAAGAAAAAGAGTTTAGGAACAAAAAGGACCAAAAATACATCAAAAAGGAGTTTAGGGCTAAATTAAATGAAAAATACTAAACCAGCTGAACTGGCGCCTAGATGTCAGATGCCGAAATTGTCTGGCATCCTAGGTGCCGCAGTTATTTTCTAGAAGATTCATTGAATGAGTCTGAATTTTGAAGAGATGTCTGAAGCAACCCTTGGTCATTTTTAAAGCTCTATAAATATGGATTAATTCCAAGGGGCTAGGAGAGTCAGATCTATATAGTCTCATAGTGTGTGAGTGTGTGAGAAGCTTTCTTTGTGAGTTTTTATTATTTTTGGAGTTTGCGAGTCTTGTAGTGCTGTTGGAGTTAGAGAAGTCAGAGAACTTCGAAGGAGTGCTTGAGGGGACATTCCAGATAAGTATTTGTGTCTTTAAGTTGTGTACTTTGGATTGGATTTTACAAATATATATTTTTTTGTTATCTCCAAGTTTCATGTGTAGTTTTCTTTCTTTCTCCTTATAATATGAAGTAATTAAGTGATTTTGATTTTTTTTAGAACTTCTTATAATCCTAAAAATTGTGACGATATTTTAACCAGTCCTTTACAAATTGACCACTTATACTGTTAAACACTTTGAGGAAGTTATAAACCCAAAAGGGTTAAGATTTCTTGAGTTGTAAGTATCACATTCTATCTTGAAAAGAGCAGTTGTGATCATCCGAAATGGGGGTGTAAATAGATAGGGAGATAAGATTTGATGGGCGTAGAATTGATGTTTCTAGAGTGATTAGCTAGATTATTTTATCAATTTGTCTTAGAGATTAAAAATAACGGTCACTCATAGTTCTTTTAGAGAGGGTGATGCAGGTGGATTTAGTGTGTAAATTTTGCAAATATTTTTCAATGTTACAAAATACACATGACAGATACAATAGCAGATATGCAATTTAATCATACAAGAACTTTAGTTAAAATAGTTTTATCATATAAAAATCTTTATACTGCCAAATCCTCTTAAAATAACACAAGTATATGTATTGCTCAAGTTCAAAAGAGCTCTAATAGAATCCTAGATATCGATCCCACAGGGAAGTTGGAAATGCTTACAAGTAAATTCTTAATGTTATAATATAAAATACAACTTTAAACTACAAAAGTGAAGTACGAAATTCGAATCTAAAGTAAATGAGTGAATGTTAAATAACATGCAGTTAAAAGACTAAGTTAATTAAATTAATTTTTAAAATTTCAAAAGTAAAAGCTACAAAACTAAATAATTTTTTTTTGGTGAAGACTTCAAATTTATGAAAGCATCCTTCCCCTTAAAAATGAGTGTGTAAATTGTGAAGAAATTGAATTCATTTAAAAAATATATAAAATTATTTTGTGCCAAATAGGAGCTATCGTATTCTTTACCCTCTTTCGATTGCAAATAAAATATTGACTAATCAAGAGTTTGGTCCCTAATTTTGTGGTTAGGCTGGGAGGATACCGGCTACTACTCTAGAGCTCCCACTACTCCCTCATCTGAGAGCTAAAAATCTCGCATTAATTTCCAATCAACTGGACTAAATTAGGGGTTTTAATCTGTCACCATAAATCAGTAATTCTGCATCCAACAAAGTATTTCCCTATTTATTTGCATTCAACCCCATGGATGACATCCTCTCCCATGGAATCAAATGTGATTCTCCCCATGTTGTAGAAATCATAGGTCTTTCAGATCATATGTTTCTCACACATTTTAACATTTCAAGTGGCCAGATTGAAAAGTAAATGAAGATCGGATTTCCAATCATCACAAATTATTGACATTTAAAATAGTGTAAAATTAAATTAATTCTTCACAAAATCGTACCTCAAAGTGGGGGAGAAGGATAAAGAAGACTACTCAGAATTCATGAGAAGGATACGACAAAACACGTAATTCATACAAAACACGCCACTCTCTCTCTTCAAACTCCTCTTGCCGCCCCCTTCGAACTCTTCTTATCGTGCCCTTCAAACTCTCTTTTATTATAGGCTGCATCCCTTCGAAAAAGAATTCAAAATTCCGTCCAAAACTCTATCCAAATGTCAACCCTTTTGAATTCAAAAGACACGTCAATTGATCCAAGAGACATATCCCTTCATAAAATAACATTCCAAATTTGTCCTAAACCGCCTTAATCCCCAAAAAGTCATTTATGTCGCTACAGGTGCTGGTTTTGGCACTTCAGACGCTAATTTGCTTAAGTCATCATTCTTTTGAGCTTTGGCACTTCAGATGCCAAATCTAGCTCTTCTAGCATCAGCTCTCTGTAAAATGGTGCTTCAGGCCCCAGCTCTCTATCAATTGATGCTTCAGGCACCAAAGCCCCAAAATTTGTTGTTTTGGCTCCAATTTTTTTCCTTTTTATTACTTTTGCTCCAAATGTCTAAATTTGATATACCTGTAACAAAAAAATGTAAATACCCATCTTTAAATTGCAATATCACAAAAAATGAGCATAAAATAACATATTATTTTGGTGTATCAAAATCCCTCAAACTTAAATGTTACTTGTCCTCAAGTGACATTTTTACTACATAAAAGCATATGACTTACGATAGAGATTAACTTATAACTTTTTTACCTTAGTTTAATAAATAAAATAAAAAAATTTAAGGAAAATCTTTGATAACTTAGATTCAAACTCTAAGTCTAAGAGTATTTGGTAATTAAGTTTAAGATTTCTGGATCTCTATTCTTTTCAAGAAGAACTGTGATTTTTTATATCAAGAATACTTAGAACATTCATATGAAAAAAACATCTTGAAAACCTTACTAGTATTACTACTAATAATCTTATACAAGTTTAGAAAATGTAAGAAAGTTTTTTCCTTAAGTTGATTCAAGTGAAGTCAATTTTTAGTTAGGCATCTCCTCAAGCTTCTCCTCACTCATTTTTCTTTTTATTTTCTTCTTTTCTTCTTTTCCCTTTTTTTTATTCAGGATCTTTTCAGTCCATTCTTTTCTTTCTTTTTCAAGTGCGGATTACTATATTTGGATAGTCTTTAATGATTTGGAACTTCACTATCCTCTTCTTAAAGTCAAAACTTTTTACCTTTCTTCACTTTATAAATTCATATTAGTTTATGATTTTTCATGGAGTTTGATTCTTTTCTTCTTACATGAAATATTAAATTTCCTAATATTTAAAAAATACAATTTCCTTTACTTAAAATTGAAAAACATAGTCTTATCTTATCATACAAAACATCTTTAACTTAAAAATTGATCTTCATTATGAAAATCTTTTACCTAAATTTACTAGAATATTCATAAACATAAGTATAGTTATTTAAACTTAAACCTTAATATCGCTGGTCATTAAATTTATTTAAAAAATATATTTAATTGAGGAGAAATAAAATTTAGTTTACTTCTTTTTTTTATAAAAAAAATTTCTTTCCCCCAAACTTAAATTTTTAAGTAGTTTAAAAATGTGTTTATACAAAATTTAGTTGGTGAAAGAAAATAGTAAAAGCATAAAAATTGAATCTAACCTATATGGGATTTCTGAGTATGAAACTGGGCTCTAGCACACTGTAGGAACTAACTTTAAAAATGCATACAAACTTTAAAGCATTAAATAAAACATTATATATTTTTAAAGGATTTGCTGAAAATTTAAAACAGAAACAAAAAATGAAAATATAAAAAATGCAAAAAAAGTAAATATCTATAGTTTCTATTACAGTTCACCGTACAACATTAAAATAAAAGTTCTTACTACAACAGTTTTTTAAAAAAAATACATAACAACACAATAAAAAAACAAACAACATGAAACAAACTAATTAAACTCTTAAGAATATCAACCTTCATCACTTTCCTCCTCCTCCTCATCGTCCTCATGCTCTTCTTCTTCTTCTTCTTCATGATCCAGAGCATAAGGAGTGAAGCTGAAGCAATTTGGAAATTCCACATTAAACTCACCCCTAAGATATCTAACCATAGAATACTCATAAGCTATATCATGTTGAACTCTCCTCTACTTATATTCATCATTGTAAGCATTCCTTGCTTCAATTCCTCTAATCCTATCTTGTATTTTCATAATATTCATTTGTTGAAACATGTGCTGCTCCATGATATTTTCAAGTGAAGCAGAGCAAGAAGTATATGCCCCTGCAACCAATGTTAAGGATCTATCACTACCTCCACTCCTAGACCCAACAAATGATTCAACTCATTGAACCATATGCTTCCTAATAGGTTTTTGTGGCTGCAGCTTTTCCTTATTTTTATGAGACTCTACTCTTGATTATTCACATAAAGTGAAAATCAAGGCAGGGTAACACAAACCACAAGCCATAACACTACTAGCTATATTCTGAGCATGATGAACTATACGAGCACCGACATCTACTGCCTTCATTTTTTGAATGCAGAAGTTTAGCATAACTCTATCCTTGATTACGTCGCATAGATGATTTGTTGGCAGTATATTAGTAGAGATGAAGCGGTGTCATACCTTTGACTGAATAGTCATCATGGAAGCGGAGAAGTTAACTTTTTTATTACTTTTAATCTTCCATTCTCCTTTTTCATTAGTTAGAGAGGCTATTTTAAATCCAGTGATGATTCAGTCATCATGAATGTAGCATATTCACAATGAAATGCATTTCTCAGCCCATGAAAAGCATTGATCCTTTCTACAGAAAACTTAACTTGCTTACCTCTCACAAGGATGTGATCTGCAATAATGAATTACAAGTTGGCATAGAACTCCTGAATGATAGATATAATTGCTAAAGTAGTGAATTAGCGACACCTCTCCCAAGTTCTGATGATGATCAACCTTAGAATCTTGCCACCTAGTTTAGTAAATGCTTGTTCCTGGATCAATTTTGTTGTTTCCATTTGAGTATTATAATAATGTTGGGCTTTAAAATTGACAAATTTTCTTGAGTTAAAATCTCCTGTCGGCTTCCTTCTCTATACTCGTGGAACCATTGGAATTTCTACGAAAATCCAAATAAAATCCAAATAAATTACAAAATCAAAAGTCTAACTCCGCAAGTAAGATTATTTGGTAAGGAACATTTCACCCTTTTATATCTAAAATCTCTAATTTTGGATATTCCGTAATGTAGGAACAATCCATGATGAAAATAAAATATTCTAGGTTAAAGTGAAGCACATACCAAGAGAAGATAAAATCTAGGATTTTCAACGTTCAAAATCTTTTATAACATGCACAATGTGAAGTCCTAGGTTACAGTTTAAAGGTAGAAGACGACCCAAGCAGTAAAAAATGGAGTTTTACTGTTCGATTTTACAATTTTGAACTGAACTAGGAGTTTTTGGGAATTTGGTGCTTCAGGCACCAATCTGGCACATGAAGTGCCAACTCTCTGTCAACTGGCGCTTCAGGCGCCAATTTGGTGCATCAAACTCCAACGCTTTAATTTTTCCAGATTTCATTTTCTGTGGAAATCTACAGCATTCCACATTACGTCAACCTTTAATTAACTCAAATAAACATTTGTAATCATAATTAAACAATTTCTAACTCCAAACTTTAGAAAACAACACCAAACTAACTTTTATACGTAGAATCTGTGCTATTACAAACTAACAATTCTCAAGCCAACATGCATCTAATTTAGTGTTCAAAGAAAAATAAAATATCCTAACACTGAAATTTAAACATCCAAATACCAAACACAAACATAAATAGAGTTCAATAGTTAATATAATGCAATCCAACACAACATAATAACTAAAACAAGCAGTACTAGACAAAATGTTCTGTGCAGAGATGAAGTTCAAACATCTTTACCTCTGTCGTCTTCTTGGATATCTCTGATGGATTGATAGTGTACGTACAAGTTGTAGAAAGGTCGATAAGGAAATTCTTCAGTTCAATCATCCTTAATCCAAGAATGTTTCTTGAACATACGTACCAAACCATCTTCAATATGACCAATATGTTTAAAATGTTCCTTCAGTCTCCAGTCCAGATGATCCAATATTCTAGAAATATTCTCAATTGCATGCATACAGTTTTGTACCTCTTTTTCTATCTTCTTAATCTTTTTTGAAAGTATGTTCAAACTGAAATATAGCTGAATAGGTGATGAATTCTGGGATGGTTGATCCATTAATACATTGATATCATTCTCATCTCCCATTCCAATATAGTTGCAATAGACTTTTGGATCCATCAGCTTTCAAGGAAGAAGAACTTTCTCCCAACTCTCATAAGGTACTTGCGATTGACGACATAGTAGGAAAATTGTGGATGGATGTTCCAGTCCAGTTGCAAATCCATTAACAATCAAACCCAAAACTAATTTCACAATTATTGCACCAATATCAATAAATTTTCCAGTTTGAATACAATAATTCAGAATAGCACTCTTTTTAGCTAACTTACTAATTTTCATACTAGAGAGTAATTTCAATGCAATAAGGAAATGACATGCCTTAGATGTAGGATTTAATAATGATGACATAAAACTTACATTTCCATCATCTATGGCCTCCTAATTTGCATCTTCATCTGCAAGGTATCGATAGAGTTCATTCATATTATCTTTTGTAGGGGTAAAATTTGTGTAGTGGCAAATAGGAACACTTTCAATCATAAAAATCTTGTTTATTCTTAAAGGATTAAATTGCACAAACCTTTCTCGCAAATAAAAATTTCCTTGGTTGGTTCCATGTAGATTTGCATAAAACTCTTTCACTGCATGGACAATTACGGCGATAGTAGTGTAGCAAAGCACTTTCCAATGTCTCTGCACAATGATCTCTTCCACTTGAGTATTCGATGTGTTGAAACCTCGGTTCACAAATCCCCTTTCCTTGATTAGCCTCTTCTTCACAAGAACTCGATCATGTAACTTATGCGCAATAAAACTGACAAACTTTCTCCGATTGAAAATTCTAAATCTCATTGAATTTTAGAGTGAGAAGCCATAGGAATTGAAAAGTAGCGAATTTTCTCTCGTCCCCCCCCCCTAAAAAAGACTTTGGAATAACTTTTTTGGGGTTATAAGGAGAAGAACCTGCTAAAAACTGCCAAAACCTGCCTTTTCAAAAGCCTTAAGTCATTTTCATCGCCGCGACATTTCAGGCGCCAATTGTGGCGCTACAGGCGTTAGCTCTCTGGAATGTAGTGCTTTAGGTGCCAATCTGGCACATCTGGCCCAAGTTCTAAAAAAATTGTCATTTCAATTTTGATTCAATAAAATCTCAATTCTTCCATAAAATTAGGTAAATGAAGATGTTTCTAAAGATCTTCTTAATGTCATATTTCTAAATTACACGGAATCTATAAATATATGTTAATTATTTCAAACAAAATCATATAGATAAAAGAAACAACAATAAATATGGGTTGCTTCTCACAGAGCGTTTGGTTTAATGTCGTCAGCTCTACATTCCTAGTCTCTATTCTGTGTGACCCAACATTACAATATATTTAAAAACTATTAATTGACCATCAAAATAGGGTTTCAATCTGTGCCCATTTACTTTAAATATCCTTCCAGTCTTGGGACATTCAATATTAACATCTTTATAGCGATAGACTTTTACAATTCTGAATGGCCATTTCTACATAAACTTCGGTTCTAGGAAATAACTTCAATCTTTTATTGTATAATAAAACTTCCGATCCAAGCTCAAATTCTTTTTTTTATTATCTTCTGATCATGTCATTCTTTCATTCTTTCCTTATAAATCCTAGCATTATTGTAAGATTCTTTCCTAATTTCCTCAAGCTCGTTCAATTGTAATAAACTTTTCTTACCAACATGTTTAAATTGAAATTGAATTCCATAATAGCCAACAAGCTTTATGCTCTAATTCTACTGGTAAATGACAAGTATTCCCAAAAATTAATTTATACGGGTACATTCCTATAGATGTCTCATAAGTTGTACTGTATGCCCATAATGCAGTATCTAATCTAACAGACCAATCAATTTTATTAAGATTCACACTTTTTCTAAATATATTTTAATTTCACAATTAGATACTTCTGTCAAACTACTAGACTGTGGATGATAAGCTGTTGCAATTTTATGCATTATATTATATTTTTCCTTCAAACTTACAATTGCTGCATTTCTAAAATGAGATCCTCCATAAAAAATGATTATTCTCGGCATTTTATATATTGTAAATATATTTTTGATTAAAAATTTTGAAACATTTTGAGCATCATATTGAGGTAAAGCAATTGCTTCAATCTATTTTGAAACATAATCCACTACAATAAGTTTATACACATTTCCAGATGAAGGTATAAATGGTCCCATAAAATCCAATCCCCATGCATCAAAAATTTTAATTTCCAAATTAAAATTTAGAGGCATTTCATTTCTTT
>JXCR01137533.1:52539-70551 GCA_002079205.1 Phalaenopsis hybrid cultivar | reverse complement strand
TATATATATATATATATATATATATATATATATATTAACATCTCTAAATAGAGTAGTCCAACAAAATCCTGATTGCAAAAAATTATGAATAGTTCTCTCATTCACAAAATGACCTCCAAAATCAGAATCATAATATTTTTAGATAATTTCTTGAATTTCTTCGTAAGACACACATCGACTCATTACTAAATCTTTGCGTTGTTTGTATAAAAACTGGTCATCCCAAAAATAAGATTTTGCATCGTGAATGAATTTCTTTTCATGTTGTCTTGTTATTCCATAAGATAAAATACCACTAATAATATAATTCACAATATCTGCATACGAAGGTATTTCCCATCCTTTTACAACATAAAGTTGATCATCAAGAAAAGTTTCATTAATTTCTTTTTCCATAGTGTTTATTCCTAGTCTAGTCCAGATAGATGATCAGCAATTTAGTTACCAGTCCCTGTCCTACCAACTACTACAAAATCAAACTATTGCATCAGAAGTACCCATCTAATTAATCTTTGTTCCACATCCTTCTTTTGCACTAAATATTTAATAGCCGAGTTGTCAGTATGCACGACATTCTTAGATCCAATTAGATTTGACCTAAACTTCTCAAAAGCATAAAAAACGGCTAATAACTCTCTTTTAGTAGTGGTGTAGTTAATTTGAGTATCATTAAGAGTCTTACTAGCATAGTATATGAATTTAAAATTTTTGTAATATCTCTACCGTAAAACAACTTTAATTGCATAATCACTTGCATCACACATTAATTCGAAAGGTTTCTCGGAATCACGTGAAATAATTGTAGGAGCTGTGATCAATTTTTCCTTTAAAGTTTCAAATGCTTTAAGGCAATCTTGTTTAAAGTCAAATTTTCTATCTTTTTGCAGAAGCTGGCATAATGACTTTGTAATTTTTGAAAAATCTTTATTATATCGCCTCTAAAAATCAGCATGTCCTAAAATACTTTCAACTCCTTTTACAATAGTTGGTGGAGATAAGTTTGATATAACCTAATTTTTTGTAGGATCTACTTCCATGTCACTTTCTGAAATTTTATGCCTAAGCACAATTTCTCCTACTACCATAAATCAGCATTTTCTTAGTTTAATAAAAGATTACTCTTTTCACATCATTCTATGACTTTCTCTAAATGATTTAGACACATTTTAAATGAAGTTCCGAACATAGAAAAATCATCCATAAAGACTTCAATATCTTTTTCAATTAAATCATTAAAAATTGACATCATACCTCGTTGAAATGTTGCAGGTGCATTACATAATTTAAAGGACATTCGTCGAAAAGTAGAAGTTTCATAAGGATAAGTAAATGTTGTTTTCTACTGATCCTCTGGGGCAATAGGTATTTGATGATAACCGATTTATCCATCTAGAAAAAATAATGATATATGTGCCTAACCAGCCTATCCAACATCTGGTCCAAAAAGGGTAAAGGAAAATTATCCTTCCTTGTGGCAGAATTTAATTTTCTATAATATATGCAAATTCTCCATCCAGTGACTTGTCTTATAGGTATTAATTCATTATTCTAATTTGTCCCATAGTCACTCCTCTTTTGTTTGGAACATAGTGAATTGGACTCACCCAAGCACTATCTGAAATATAATATATTATTACAACATCAAACCATTTTAAAAACATTTTCTTGACAACTTATTTCATCATAGGATTCAATATTCTTTGAGGATCAGCTTTTGGTTCATGTTGATCTTCTAGCAAAATTCTATGCATACAAATTGAAGGACTAATTCCTTTAATATCTGCTAATGTCCATCAAAAAGTTTTTTTATATCTTCTCAAAGTTTCTAACAAATGTTGTTCTTGCATATTAGTTAATTATAAGGAAACTATAACAGGTAATGTAGATAAATCTCTTAAGAATGCATACTTTAAATGTGTAAAAAGGGTTTTCAGTTCTAGTTTAGGAGGTTTCTCAATAGAAGAAATCAAATTCTTGTTAATTTCTTTAGGATCTAACATTTTAAATTTTTCCTGAACATAATCCAAATCTTCATTACTCACTTCCGCATATTCATCTTGAATTTTATCCTCATCCTCATATTCCATATATTCATTTTTAAATTTCTTTTCAAATGTTTTCTTTAAATATTTATGGCTTAAATATTCACTGATATCCATTCTGAAGCATTTAATCTCTTGCTCTTTTGTAGGGTATCTCATTGATTTTGCAATATTAAATGTATCCTCTTCATCACTAAATCTCATAGTTAGTTCTCTTTTCTACACATCTATCAAAGCTCTTCCAGTGGCAAGGAAGGGTCTTCTTAAAATGATAGCAATTTTTTTTCTTCCTTCATATCAAATACAATAAAACCATAGGAAAGATAAATTTACAACTTTTACCAAAACAACCTCTATAACTTCTTTAAGATAGGTAATTGAACGATCAGCTAACTGAAGAGTTACAGTTGTTGGTAAAATATCTCTAAATCAAACCTTTTAAAAATTAATAAAGGAATAAGATTAATACTGACTCCTAAATCACATGAAGCTTTTCCAAAAAATCTTTTGCCAGTAGCACAAGGAATAGTTAAACTACCAGGAACTTTGAGTTTTAGAGAAAGCTTTTTCTAAATTATAGCGCTACACTCCTCACTTAGTGCAATGGTCTCATTATCTACAAACTTCCTTTTCTTGTTAAGTATATCCTTCATGAACTTCACATAGATTGGCATTTGTTCCAAGGCTTCAACAAATGGAATGTTTAACGTTAATTTTTTCAATACTTCAAAAAATTTTGAAGATTGGTTATCTTTATTTTTCTGCTTTATTCTTTAAGGAAATGGAGGCGGTGGCAGAGATTTTTTGGTTTAATAGGACATTCTGACTCAAAATGAAAATCTTCACCAAATTTTTCATTTTCCCCCTCATCTTTTTCTACTTCAACTTCCACTTCTTTTTGAACTCTGGTTTCCATTTCCTTTCCACTTTTCAGTTGAATAGCCTTAATTTTCTCTTTGACCTCAACTTTAGGATTTACTTCAACATTACTAGGCAACGTTCTTGGAGGTCTATTGTTAAGTGTAGTAGCAATACATCCCAATTGATTTTTCATGTTTCTAATTACAACTCTTTGACTTTGTAATTAGCTTCCTATTTGCAATATCAATTCTTTCATTGAATCCTTTTACTCCTTAATCTGCAAATTATTAAAATATGAAGCATAATATGGTTTATAAGTTGGTTTTCCTTAATGGTTAAGGTTTCCCAGTAGGTTCCCAATGTTGTTTCCCCATTACGGAATTACAACATTAGAGTTATTATTACTCCAACTAAAATTTGGATGATTCTTCCAGCCACGATTATAATAATTGGCATAAGGAATATTAGACCAATTATTTATTGCATTTAAGGTCTCATAAGAAGATTAAGAGTCTATCAATTTTCCCAATGAGTTTTCCTCAACTACAGGAGATGTCTAAGAATAATTCATTCCATATTGATTAATCCTCTTTCATATAGTAGCTATTTGAGCAGCTGACATAGATATTGCATCAAAATCATGAAAACTAGTTATTTTTTTGGATTTAACCTTTCAGAGGGCCCTCAAAAATTATTAGTAGTCATCTCTTCAATTAAATATAATGCTACATTGAATGGCCTTGACATTAATGATCCACCAGCAACAACGTCAACTATCGATCTAAGAGATCCAACCAATCCATTATAAAAAGTTTGAATTATTAGAATCTGACAATGCATGGTGTGGACACTTTCTAAGAAGATCATTAAATCTTTCCCAGGCTTCATAAATTGATTCTTGTTCAATCTAATAAAAAGATGTAATATTTTTTTTAAGCTTAACATTTTTTGAAGATGGGAAATATTTGTCTAAAAACTTTTGTGATAAGTCTCCCCAAGTTTTGATAAATCCAGATACTAACAAGTTTAACCACATCTTAGCTTTATCACTTAATGAAAAATGAAAAAGTCTAAATTTGATGACATCCTTCAACACTCCATCATATTTAAAGGTAGCACACAATTCTAAAAAACTAGCAAGGTGTAAGCTAGGATCTTCAGTTGGTCTTCCTCCAAACTGGTTTAAAGCTCAAAGGAATTGGCCGCTACAACAAAGTTTTGTATACTAAAATTAATTTCATCCGCTGTAGAATTAGCATAATCTTTTAAAGATCTCTTATGTTGTTCATGTTAATTTCCAGCTCAAATTGCAATCCATTTAGTTAATTCTAACTCAGAATCGTAAGGTACTAAATCTTCAGATGTTACATTATGCATAAACTAACACAACAAGTAATTAAAAAAAGTAAACACATTAAAATATGAAAATATTCGACCTAAGGTAAAAACACTTTTTTTTTTAAATAAAAATAATTTAAATTATAAAATAGTTTACTGTTAATTTCCGTTACTACCCCGGCAACGGTGCGAAAAACTTGATGCGAGTGGATTTAGTGTGTTAATTTTGTAAATATTTTTCAATATTACAAAATACACATATTAGATACAATAGTGAATATGAAATTTAATCGCAACAAAAAAAAACTTTAGTTAAAATAGATTTATCTTTTGAAAATCTTTAAACTACCAAATCCCCTAAAAATAATGCAAGTATACGTATCGCTCAAGTAATAAAGGGCTCTAATTGAGTCCTAGATATCGATCCCAAAGAGAAGTTGGAAATGCTTACAAGTAAATTCTTAAGATTATAATACAAATTACAATTTTAAGCTATAAAAGTGAAGTGCGAAATTTGAATCTAAAGTACATGAGTGAATGCTAAATAAAATACAGTTAAAAGATTATGTTAATTAAACTAATCACTAAACTTTCAAAAGTAAAATTTACGAAAACTAAATAAAGTTTTTGTGGTGAAGAGCTCAAATTTACAACAGCATCCTTCCTCATTATAATGAGTGTATGGATCGTGAAGAAATAAAAATGACGTAAGAATATATAAAAATTGTTTTGTTCCAAATAGAAGCAATTATATTCTTTACCTTCTTCCGAGTGCATAAAGAACATTTACTAATCCAAAGTTTTGTCCCTAATTCTATTGTTAGGCTGGGAGGATGCCAGCTACCACTCCATAACTCCCACAACTCCCTCACCTAAGGGCTAACAATCTCACATTAGTTTCCAATCAACTGGACCAAAATGGGGATTTTAATCTCTCATCATAAAATCACCATTTCTGCATCCAACTAAGTATATTTACTTATTTATATGCACTAAAAGGTTGACATCCTCTCCCATGGAATCAGATGTGATTCTCCCCATTTTGTAGAAATCGTAGCCCTTTAAGTTCATATCTTTCTCAACAAATTTTAACATTTCAATTGGCCATATCAAAAAGTAAATGAAGATTAAAGTTCAAATCATCCAATATTATTGACATTTAAAACCATATAACACAAAATCAATTTTTTACAAAACCATGTCTCAAAGTGGGGAAAAGGATAAAGAAAACTACTAAAAATTCATGAGAAGGATACGATAAAACACGGATTTTATATATAAAAATATGTTTACAAAACAAATAAATAAGAGAACACAACTTATCTTTCAATCTTTACCAAGCAAATTTCTAAAAGTTTTTTTCAAGCACTTTCATCTATACAAGCACTCTTAATTCTCTCTTAGAAGTGAATTGAAGAAGAAATCTCTCACCTTCCCTCTCTTCTTACAATTCTTGAAGAAAATCTCCAAGCCCTTGACTTTTTCTCTCTCTCTATCTCACGCTAATCTCTCTCTTCAAACTCCTCTTGCCGCCCCCTTCAATCTCTCTTCTCAAACTCCTCTTGTCGCCCCCTTCAAACTCTCTTTTATTATAGGCTGCCTCCCTCAAAAAAGAATATAAAATTTCCTCCAAAATTCTATCCAAAAGTCAACCTTTTAAATTGAAAAGACATGTCTATTGATCCAAGAGACATATCCCTTCATAAAAAATCCTTCCAAAGTGTCTAGAACAAGTTTTCTTTTCAAAATTTACTTAAAATTCATCCTGAACTGCCTTAATCTGTAAAAATTCATCTCCGACATTTGAGGTGCTGGTTCTGGCGCTTCAGACGGCAATTTTCTTAAGACCGTGATGTTTTGGGATTTGTCACTTAAGGCCCATTATATGACGCTTTTAGTGATAGCTCTCTGTCAAATGGCGGTTCATACGTCAATTATGGTGCTTGAGGTGCCAGCTCTCTAGCATCTGGCTCTTTAAACACTAATTCTGCGCTTCAGGCGCCAGAACCCCAAAATTTATTGTTTGGCTCCAAATTTCATCCTTTTTATTAATTATGTTCCAAATGCCTAAAATTGATTTACGTAAAACAAAAACATGCAAATACCCTTCTTTAAAGTGTAATATCATAAAAAATGAGCATAAAGTGTGTACTTAAAATAACATATTATTTTGGTGTATCAGAGAGCATGGTGGGCAATATAAGAGTGAGAGACTAGAACGTACCTAACACTACTATACATGTCGACACCAACTATAGATTAGTCAATGTTTCTTACACACTTCAAAAGAATTAAATAATAGATATACTCTTATTTCTCACAGTACCACATTTGAGTTTCTAAATTATTTTGAAATCCTATGTTGATTTTGAATTATTGGCAAGGATAAGACCTTTTCTTATATGTTGTCTAAGTCATTACATTTAATTTTACTTGCATGTTGTAGAATTTAATAAACTTAATTTTCATCTGTAGATAGTTTTTGTAATCTTAAGTAAAGTATTCTTAAAGTGAAAATTCCTATAATTCATTTCATTGTTTTATTGTTTACATCCTCTCCATGGGATCGATACTAGGGTTTTTAAAAAAAACTTTATAATACTTGAAACAATACACATGCATGAGTACTACCCCTAGTGAGAAAACTATTTATTTAATTTTTATCATATTACATTTGTTCTCACTAGCCACTACATATAATTTGGGTCAAGTTTTTGGCATATTAATGAATATAAATATTTGTGTAATTGCGAGTCGGGACAAGTTATTGGCGCAGTTGTGGGGGACACGAAAGAAAAATGAAACTTTAAAGGAAATATCTTTTTAGGAACTTTCTTTGAAACTTTATTTTTTATTACTAAAATTTTTAGTTTTTACTTATTTGAAATTTTTAAAAATTACAAAAAATGAAAACTACAAAAAATAAAAAAAATAAAAAGAATTAAAGGTTTCTTCTTGCAAAATCCGTAGAAAAAGAAAGATATAATTTTATTTTATTTGGATTATTTTAACATTTTTATTTTTTGATCTTTTCTTTTTGCATGTGAAGTTGAGGACCTAAAGGTTTATTACCCTACGATTTTGAATTTGAGAGAACCAAAAGAAGAATTCAAAAGCAAAAATAATTTTAAAATTTTTAAGAAATCACATACACATCTCAAACTAACATTAAAACTTTTAGTGATGAAAATGAACATCATAATTTATAAAGTCCTTTAAGAGATTATACAAACTCTACAGTAAATGAAATTAACTTAAGTGATCAAACACCTTCTGTAGAGGCTAACTCATTTGAACTTAAACAAGTAATAATACAAATGGTGCAAAATAACCAGTTTGGGGGAACACCAACAGAGGATCCAAGTTTACATCTTGCAAGTTTTCTAGAACTTTGTGCTACATTCAAATATGATGATTCATCAAACGATGAGATTAGAATTAAATTTTTTTCTTTTTTCTTTAAGGATAAATTCAAGATGTGGTTAAATTCATTAGCACATACATTTATTAAAACTTAGGGTGAAATGACACAAGAATTCCTAGCTAATTACTTTCATCCTTCAAAGACTACTAAGTCTAGAAATGAAATTACTTCTTTTATGTAGTTTGTAAAGCAATCAATTTATGAGGCTTGGGAACAATTTAATGAAATCTTTAGAAAGTGTCCAAATCATGTTTTATCTGATTGATTAATTATTCAAACATTTTACATCGGGCTAATAAGATCCCTTAAATCTATAATTGATATTGTTGTTGACGGATCTTTAATGTCAAAATCATTTGATGAATCTCATGCCTTAATTGAAGAAATGACCACTAATAATTTTCAATTGCTCTCAGAAAGGGTAAATCCTAAAATAATGGCCAGTATTCATGATAACAATGCTTTTACCATCTTAGTAGGTCAAGTTGTTGCATTATCTAAGAAGTTAGATAATTATGTTATAATTTTTTTCCAAGTACCTCAAACAAGTGAAGAAAAATTATTAGGACCAATGAATGATTTAAAATCATTCGAAACTTTACATGTGGTTGCTATTAAATCCAATAACCCATATTCAAAATTTTATAACTCAGGTTCGAATAACCACCCTACCTTTAACTGGAATAATTTTGGTGGTGGAAATCATCAATGAGGGAATGTTCTCCTAGAGCTTAAATGTCAGTCATAGGCGCTTAGACGCCATAGTTCACTTGAACACCTTCTTCATTTTTGCTCCAAATTTGATCCTTTTTCACTACTTTCATCATTTTTCATTCATTTAAGTGTACCTGAAAGAAAAACACACAAATACTTTTCATTAAAGTCAAAAAACTCAAAAATAGGTATAAAAATGTGTACATAAATGTTAGGTATTTTAGGTGTATCAGGGAACAATCCAGTGAACCCAACAGAAAACTGGAACAATCAGAGTAATTCTAACTATGGACCTTCTTATCCTCCTAGCTTTAATAACCAACAGTTACAGGTAAAGAAGTTGTCTATAGAAGAAGTAGTTTTACATTTGTGTTTCCAGATGCAAAGTCAAAGTGCTACAATAAGAAATATTGAGAATCAACTGAAGTAAATTACTAACGCACTTAACAATAGACCCCAAGAAACACTTCCCAGTAATGTTGAAGCAAATCCTATAGACAAAAGAATGGAACAAGAACAAATTAAAATTATTCAACTTAGGAGTGGAAAAAATTAAAAGTTGGAAGTAAAAAAAAGATTGAAGTTAAGGGAGAGATTAATATACCTAAAGAAACAATTTCTAAAGACCCAAAACAATCTGTTTCTCCAACTAAAAATGATTTAGAAAGATCACTAATGCGGGGTGGATTTAGGGTGATAATTTTGGAAATATTTTTTAATATTAAAAAATTACACACGGTAGATATATACTAAATATGCAATATAATCCCAACAAAAATACAGTTTATGAAATTAATTTATCTTTTAAAACTCTTTTTTAAAGTGTTAAATCACCTTTAAATCAACACAAATATACGTATCACTCAAGTAATAAAGGGATCTAATGGAATCCTAGATATTGATCCCACAGGGAAGTTGGAAAATCCTAAAAGTAAATTATGAAAACTAGTGTATAATCTAAAAATACAAAAAATAAAAGTAAAGTAAATCACAAAGTTTGAAAGTTAACTACTCAAGTAAATGTTAAGTAAAATTTAGATGTGAGACTATAGAAGTTAAACTAAACTAAATACTAAACTATCAAATGTAAATTATGAAAATTAAATAAAGTTTTTATTGTGACGGAAAGTTCAAATTTAAGAAAGCATCCTTCCCCCATTACAATAAGTATATGGATTGTGAGAGATTGAAATCATTTGAAATAATATTTAAAAATTGTTTTGTGCTAAATAGGAGCAATCATATTCATTACCCTCTTCCGGGTGCTATAAAGAATATGACTAATCAAGAGTTTGGTCCTTAATTCTGTGGTTAGTTTATACGCCTAAAAATGTAGTATTCATCATGATTTATTTTATAATGATATTGCACTTTAAATGTATGTTATTTTGTGTTTTTCGTTGTAGGTACATCAAAATGAATTTGAGTGATTGGAGACAAAGTAACAAAAATGGACCAAAACGGAGCAAACTAGAGTAAATCAGGTTAAATCGGGGCACAACGAATCCATAGAGACCAAAACCTGGCACTTAAGTCCTTAAGCCCAGTGCTTAAGCACCCAAATATGGTGCTTAGGCACCACCAGATAGAGATAAGCACCCCAAAATAGGCGCTTAGTCACCAGAGACGGTTTTCAACATATCTTCTAGAATATACGTTGAATTTGGATGATTTTTGAAGTTGTGCACCGTGCATCTCTTAGGGAATTCATTGAAATGATAAAAGGGACTTTATAGAAGAATTAGGGGTGGTTATAAAGAGTTGTGAAGAGGCACTTAAGGCACCTTTTGGAAAATTCAATGAATATGGACATTTTTGAAGAGACACTTAAGAATCTCTTGAGAAATTATAAGTAAGGCATGGAAATGTTTTTAAAAGAACTCTTAGACTCTTGAATTATTTAGAAAAGGAGATGAAGACTTGGAGAAGAAGAATAAGGCTTAGGCATGAGCCCCAAGCGGGGCTAAAAGGTGCGATAGAAAGAGAGAGAGTGAAAGATTTCTTCTTTTCTTTTCACTTTGTTTTTGGAAAGTATTGTAAGAAGATTGCTTTTGCTATACAAGGAGAGTTTGATTTACTTCTAAGATAAGTATTTTCATTCTATTTTGATTTGAATCTAGTGCTTTGTTTGTATGGTTTCAAAGTCTTTTTCAATGAAAAGTTCTTGTTGTTTCTCCATGTGTAGTGAGTAGTTTTCTTAACTCTTCCCTCTTATAATGAATTAGTATGCATGTGTAGGACATAGAATTGAGTAGATTGAGAATATATTGTGATGATTTTAAATTTTTCTTCATTTACATGTAAACTTTATCAACTTTCATGTTAAAATTTGTTGTGAGAATATGTAAGATCCGTGATGGTATTGTCTCAATCAATTGTGGTAGAATAACATGAGATTGTATGGATGAAAATGTAGTCCATAAGATTGAGTTCAAATAAATAATAAAATAATCTTTAATGGGTGTAGAATTAGAGGATTTTAGAGTGACAGGCTAAAGCCTCTAATTTGGTATATTGTTTTCCGTTTTGATGCAAGATGTTAGCCTCCGTGTGGAGAGATAAGAGAGAACTCTAGAGTTAGAGCTAGTATCTTCCCTGCCTATACAGTCTTCAAAACTATTCACACTTTAGATTAACCAATATTTTTTATAGCATCTCTAGTAAGGGTAAAGAAAATAATTGCTCCTATTTGTCACAATCTCTTTCACACTTGTTTTACTTTTACACATGTCACTAATTTCATTGCATGAGGAAGGGTACTTTTAATATAGTAAGCCCTACTTTCTAATTTTCACTATATATTTTAGTTTAGAGGTAGAAGTAGTATTGTAGTGATAATTGTAGGATATAGTCAAAATCAAACCTTTATCGACCTTCCAAGCTAGGGTGTGTTATTCTAAACTAGAACTTCTCTTGACAGCCACCGTGACTAACCTCGATCTCTGTAGGATGAATATTCGAGGCTTAATCAAAAAGCCATATATTACTTGATAACAATAAGTTTATTTACGTAGAATCCCTACAAATATAATTGAAATCTTACTTTGCTTGGGATTAAGTTTTTGGTGCCATTACGGAGGATTAAAATCTTCAAGTTGTGGTTTCAACTTCATAAATCCTTACATATAAGAAACTATCGGGATCAAGTTTTTTTGCACCGTTGCCGGGTATTGTAACGATTGATCTTGACTTTTAGGAGATATTTAGTTGAAGTAATTAGGCTTGGACTTGGAAATATGTATTGTCATAAAAATTGTTTTTGTGTGAAAAATAAGGTGAAAAACAAGGTGTTTGTGAAAAAGTTTTGTTGTGTTAAATATATTTTTTGTTTTATTTGCTTAATTTTTAATGTATTGTTTGTTGTGTTACATATGCGAAATAAAGGATCTGCAGGACATGTGCCTTATGATTCCGAGATAAAAAAAATCAAAAAATAGAAAGGACTTGAAAAATTAGAAATGGAAATGGAAAACATTCATAATAATTAACTTAAAAAATCATCATAAATCTTTGATGGATTATGTAAACCCTATGATAGATGAAATTCACTTAAGTATACAAACCCCTGTTGTAGAAGCTAAGTCATTTGAAATTAATCCAATGATTATCCAACTGGTACAGAACAACCAGTTTGGGGAAACTCCTTTGGAGCAACCCTATTTACACTTATCAAATTTTCTAGATTTTTGTGTACATTTTGTTATAACGGCATGTTAGATGATTGTTGACCTCAATTTTGGTTGAGGTTTAGTTTTTCCTCTTTACTAGCCTAGGGTCTAGCCTTAGGACTTTCCTGTTGATTATTCCTAGAAAACTCGAAAAGGAACCCTCACCATTAGAAATTCTACACTTCTATTTGCTCAACTTGAAGTTCTACATATTGGTCCTAACCTCTAGCACTTAGTTGGTAGGATCAATATGGGGGAGCTCAAGGTGAGTTCCCACAGGACTGCTTGCTCTTATGGTTGACTCTAGGTGTTGGTCTGGAGCTGGTTCACTCACTTGCACTCATTATCACCTATACCCACTCACAACTCTAAACCCAAAATTGTTGACTTTGATCTATTGATCTTTTGGGAGACTCATGTAGATGGTCCCCTAGACCCACTAGCCTTAGGCTAGGGTTTAGCTAAGGCAGTACATAAAGGACCCAAATGGGGATTCTATTGGTCCATAGCTCACATGTGGTGATTGACACCCCAATTCTACCAAAAATACCCAATTTGATCATTTACCCCCAAACCTACCCAAATTACCTAAATACCCCCAAATCCCAAATTTGGTCAAAATCCTCAAATTCATTGAAAATACACAAGCTTGTTCAAAAATCATTTCAAATCTTTTTAAAATACCCAAGCTACCCAAAACTACCAAAAAATTCCAAATTTACCAAAATATACCCAAAATTGCAAAAATTATAAAAATACCCTTGGCACGCCAAACTTTCCCAAAACCTACAAAATGACTCCAAATATCTCCAAAACCAATTTGGACCCTTCAATTGAACCCAATTTGGCCAATTTGACCAATTTGACCATTTTGATCAAAACCCCTAAATTGCCTTTAAAAGCCCAAATTTTCCCAAATTCACCTCAAATGTCCTTCAATTTGACCCCAATTCCCCTCAATTTCACTTCTAAACTCAAAATCACCATTATAATGACCAATATGAACCAAATCCAAGCTTAATTAACCCATTCTTTGAGCCTAATGTTGATCTAAGTTAAACCCCCAATTTTATCCCTACGACTTAATCCCACCAAATTGAACCCCATGACCTACTCAATTGGCCCCAATTTGAAACCTAAACTCTTCATAACACTCCTATACATCAAACGTGCCTTGCAATTGGCCTTGTTGAAGCTTCAATTTCATTTAATTTTGACAAAAGTCCAAGAATTCCCAAATTTGCCCCAACTTGGCTATGTCCCCAAATTCCACCAAATTGAATGTCCTAACCCCAAAATTGGCACCCAATTTAAGTTGAAAACTCTTCATTACATTCCTATTGACCATTTTTAACAATCGATTTAGACTTAGCCCAAGCTTAGCCCAATCTAGACCCAAGTCTAGCTGAACATCCAAGGTGACCAAATTTCCAAAATCCCTCAAATTGAACCCCAATTAAACTAAAAATCACTTCCATCCTTCACCAAAAATCTTCATGAAAATCATCTACACAATGTTGATTAATCAATTGGGCTCAAGGTCATGGCTAGCCTAACCCAAACCCAACTCTTAGCCATTTGGACCCAAATTGGACCCATGCACCAAAATTGACTTAGTCCTCCTAAAGTCACCAAATTATTGTCCCCACAGTCATTAAGCAGACTTATTGACCAAGCTAAATCCCTTTGGACCAGCCATGGTGAGCTATGGACAAATGGGTCCTTAAATTAAGGGATCTTAGCTTATTTTTGGGCCTTAACCAAATATCTCCCCCATCATCACTTACCATCGGGAGTAAACTATAAATAAATCTCCCCATGGTTCACCTAACTGTGTTGCCACCTCCCCTGGCCTTGTCGGCGGGCCTAGTCTCCCAAAAACCCCAAAACCAAGAGCCCAAGGCCAAATCAAACCTCATTTCAACCATAGAGGCCACCTCATCCCAATGGCCCTTGAGGGCTCCCCAACTCTCCACCTGTTTTTGTTTGTTTTTCTCTCTTTTATTTTAGGAGGAGTCTACAGCTTGTCCATCGTCATATACTTCCCCTATTCGAATAAATCTCCCTCCCGAATCAGATCAATGATTTGAAGAGGAGAGGGACCAAATAAAAAGGGACATACGTCAATGCAACAAAAAAGAGAAAACACAAAACATGGAGAGCCTACGTGCAGTAAACCTTACAAGGATATGTTAAGAGTGTCCGTTCAAACAAGATCGGGTGAATGCACCTTAAATTGATATCCATGAAATAATACTTACGTAGACTACCCATAACCAGAGATTCAGGTGTAGTTGTCTGTTCTGGGGTCAAGAGCACTCCCAAGGGGGCATATCCCACTTGGTTAATTACATCTTAGGTGGTACCCAAGAATACTCTCGATAAAAGGAGTTTCACTTGGATTTTCATGAACCTGGGGCAATAGGTACTCAAAGAAAGGCTATTTCGTGTGAGAACAATCCAATTGCTTCAAATCTCACGCTAAGCCATCAGACAGAGAGTGAGTCTCTCACATCCCGAATGGGTAGTGGCTCATCAACACACGGGGCCCACGGAATAACCTAAATCACCTTGATGAGAATATACAAACACGTTAAAGCACGTCCGGGCCATAAGGGCAGAGGAAAAATCATTGTATCCCAAATGAGCGGCTGCTCATCGGCATCGGGCTGTCAAAATGATATCAACGAAGTCAAGGAGCAACAGGGCTCAAAGGGGCTCAACAAAAAGGAAGGAAGAGTGATCATAAAAGGTAGAGATAGCTGGGTTGGGGTACCACGGACTCATCATCCACAGCTATTAGGACCTTAATTCTACCTTGTCGTGAAAGTAGTCAACCCAACATGTCTTGAGATCCTGAGTCAGCAATCCGTGAATTGCGTCGTCCATGGGAACCTCATGAGCCCTAAGGTCAAAGGAAAGAAACTCTATCCTATGACTAAAAGCTGGAGCTTCAAGAGGTGGGACTTATACCTGCTAAAGTGGCAAGGATGCCTCAGAAAGGAAAAGAGAGTGGAGATTCAACTACAAAGCTGGAAATGCTCCAAACAAAAGGACTCGCACCCTGTCTAGGTCAGGGAGCCTTCTAACACCCTAGGCGCACTATACCACCACCTATATAGAGGTATGTTGGGCCAGTCAGGTTGGAGAAGCACGGGGACTCCTCCTCGGGACATGCAAATATGATGCAGTTATCTAGAGTGATCCTTAAGTATTGTGGATGCCCTATAAATATATGCAGGAAAGTAAATGTTGCAATTTTTAAATCCTGAATATTTTAATCTTAAAGTTTAATTATCTTGAATATTTTATTTAGGATTTTGTAAAAAAATTACAATTTTAGGGTCCCTAATGAGCTTAGATTATATCATGAAATCCCAGATAAACCACAGAAAAAATAAGAAAAACACATGCAAGTGCAGACATGTGATATGATGCAAAAAGAAAAACTAGGAAAATCAAAATAATAAACATGCCAGTGTCACTGGGTCGGCAGCATATCTCAGAAAAGAAAAGGGCGGCTGGACTGTGCATATACACGCCCGATCATAATTCTATACATTAATATAAAATGCAGAACTAAGATACGGGGCACGAGCATTTGCTCCTAGTCCCCTCCATGTGGTTCCCGTGCCAAATGCCTCGGAACCCGTGCCTGTATCTTATTACCGCTACAGGACTCTCCTAGACCCTAAAAGTACATAGAGAAAAGAAAAAGATGCAATCCTGCATAAAAACAAGTGTTAGCGGGAAAGCTCACATGCAAATAATGTATCATGAGCCATGCCTTAAAAGTGGGGAAGCTAATAGCACCTGCAAGAAAAAGGGTCAAAAATCATTACTTGCTCCCCTCATAGTGGTACCTGTGTGTGGATATATAAATAGGCATGGCTTTCTACAGAAAAAAGCCCTAACACACTACCACACATATGCAGCATGCTGCCACATCACAAGCACAATGCAGAAGAGAGATATCTGGCTATGGAAACCAATCCAGCAGAGAACAATAGCTAGAGATCAAAAAAACTATTTAAGCACCCTAAATCCTAGCCTAGTAGACCATCTAACCAAAAGTACATTAATCAAGTATCTAAGTGCGGGGTAGGTCTGGGTATAGTATGACTTTGACGGGATGGTCATACCGGCCCCATCCTAAAGATTCAAAGGATCTAAAGGGTGTCACAAAGAGTGGTGACATGAGTTAGATCTATTAGATCTTTAGCACAGTCATACTCGTGTCAATCCCGATGACTTAACTAGCATTACCCACTGGGATCAACCCAGCAAGCAATGTTTGTTAAGGCATTGCGACCGAGATGGGGTCACTCTCCTAACAGCCTGGCTCGCTATCCATGCAAACATGCAAATGGAGACAGTCATGTGATAGAAGTGATGAGTGTACCATGGGGCAGTGACTCAAGAAAAGATGGGCATACCATGGAGGTAGCAGCCCGAACAAATGAGTGTGTCGCAGTGGCAGTGACCCGAAGGGTGGGTATGCTGTGTAGGAAGCGGCCCGAAGAAGGTGTGCCGAGGCGGCAGTGACTGAAAGGGATGGGTGTACTATGAAGACAGCAACCTAAAAGAGGTGTGTCGAGGCGACAGTGATAAAAAAGGATGGATGTACCGTGGCGGCAGCGACCCGAAAGAGGTATGCCGAGGTGACAGTGACCGAAAGAGATGGGCGTGTCGTGGCGGTAGTGGTCCAAAGAAGTGCAACACAAGCAAATGATAATGATCATGCAAGCTAACACATACCAGATGCAACATGCAAACAGGAAAGCATGCGATATAATGCAAAAGCAAACAAACATGTAAGTGATCGGTCGATCGAGTCATGGTGGCCAGTCGAACCCAAATGAGATGCTCACCGAGCCGGAGGGACCTATGAGAGCGAAGTTAAATGCTCGCTAAGCCAGATCAACCGGTCGGAGCTAAGTGAGAGGCCCATCGGGCCGGGGAGGCCGGTTGGAGCTAAGTGAAATGCTCGTTGGGTCGGGGTGGCCGGTCGGAGCGAAGTAAGATGCTCGCTGGGCTGGAGCAGCCGATCGGAGCAAAGTAAGGCGCTCACCGGGCCGGGATGGCCGGTTGGAGCTAAGTGAAATGCTCGTCGGGCTGGGGTGCCCGTTCGGAGCAATATGAAATGCAACAGGCACCAAGGAAAAATCCAATATGCAGCAAACCAACATACAAGTAGCAAAACTGGGCTTGTGCTAACAACCTCACCTGAGAGACCTAAGGTTTAGACCCTTGGATGTCCGGCACCGCCGCTTCTTACTTTGGTGAGCAAACGTAGGGAGTTTCTCCCCAAATCTCCAAGGGGGAAACTCTCCACGGCGTCGTGAAATAAGATAACTACAAAGCTTTTCCTATTTTTGCGAACTCCTTTAGACTTTGCAAATTGAGCCATCTACAAAGCTTTTCTCAATTTGCCAAGTCTGACCTCCCAACTTATCCAAGTAAAGCTGGGGAATCCAAAGCAAGGGGAGTGAGGGACTCCGACCCATCGGTACTTGTGCTAAGGCTCATAACAAAGGGAGACACTCGGCTCTACGGAGGGGTATTTGGCCACACACAGAAAGTCCTAACCTAAAGGCTGGCTCTAGGAAATCCAACAATCCATCACGCAGGCACGTCATCATGCTGACCCACGACGTTGCATGCACCCTATGTGGGCGATTGAACCCACACGCCTAGACCCCACTATTCCTAAGGCCGGCTAGGAGGTAGGAAATCTCATCACCGTAACGGTTGCATACGCATTTTCGTTGCTTGCTCCAAGCTCACAGACATCCAATCTATTCTCCAGTGTGTGTCGTAGAATGTGCACAGAAGAACAAAAAAACATAGGAGGTTGTGAGGTATGCAAGGTATTTAAAATAAATAATTTTTGGCATACATATATATATATATATAAATATATATATATATATATTTAGGAGAAGGAGTTTCTTATGACTCCCTA